>JAMKCH010022908.1:0-37124 GCA_023653785.1 Ophioderma brevispina
TCCACCAAAATTAACAGTTAATTACTGTGGTAATTGGATAGCGATTTCCCTACCTGTGCTATTAACATCTCAAGCATCTTATCTCTCCACTTGTCACCACTTCTATTGTTAGCTACTATCAGTAAATCACATATTCTGAAAGAGAAAGAACGATCACATTAAGCCTTCATTGTATCACAATTATCAAGCAAGCTAACCATCTACTAAGCATACATTATGGCCACTCAATTCTATTACGCTACTAATCTTCTGACTATGTGAAGCCGACATGATACAAGCATTAAGTAAAATTTCAAGTTTGTGAGATTCCTCCCTCAACGAAACTTGCCATCTAGATTATGTCAGTTTATCAATACAATCCCCAAGCACAAATTAGCACATGCTGCCAAAATGGCAGTTCTGTGTATGTCATTAATTTACTGATTTTTAAAAATTGGCAATTTGGGCTGCTCAGTAAGTTACTCTCTACACGATCAGGAATGCAAGTGGGCATATCATTGAATTCCTGAAAATTGATCCGGCCCTTGCCCCCGTGGCCAAATGCATGCGTGCGAGGCTAAACTTTTATGTGGGAATCGTCCGAACAAAAGGCTACAGGAGTTAAAGGGGTATTATTCCCCTACCAAAAATGTGAGTATGCTTTTTATGCTGAAATAACATCACCCACCCCAGTCCATACAATTTTTTTTTTTTTTTTACATTTCTGGAATTTTTTTTATGGCTATATTTTCAGAATTGAGAAATTTTTGAAGTCTTACATCCATGCACGATGCTGTGCTTTTTTTATTGTACCATTTTGCACTGCTTGGCATTTTGCCCTGTATAACTCTTTAGGAGGGTTTATGGTAAATTGGCTCCAAATTATGCAAATGAGCTCATAATTAATCATTAATATGCACAAATGCTAAAGCTTAGGTCTCTAGTGTACTAACTTTTAAAATTAAATGTCCTGCTCACCTATAGACAGTGTCTGGTATGTCATCCAACAACTTGAGGCACCCTGGCAGCATACTTTCTACAAAGCCATCTAAAACGGCCTTTTCCAGAGGGGGTTCCTCAGGGATCCGTTCTTTGGCAGCTGCTTGTTTTTGTTGCTCTTCTTGTTCCTTGCGTTTCTTTTCTTCATCTTCCTTGCGCTTCTTTTCTTCTTCTTTGGCCTTAAGGACCACAAATTATAAGAAAAATAACATGATGCAATTAGATCAAATTAAGTCTGCCATGCTCAATCTCAGGTAGATCATTTTCCCATTACAACCAAGCATAGGCTTTAGGTATGTCTTTATTGATATTATATCAACTACAACATTACTTGCAACAGGAGTTAAAAGAAACAGATCAGTTTCACTTTGATAAATCACCTGCTAATTGAGTGGTTAAAGTACACATGCATTTTCAAACCAACCAATGGCCCAAATTACTTGTCAAGTTAAAGATAGTAAACATGTTTAGGTCAAATACCCTAAATAACCTTGGGACTCAAACTGAACATGGCTGCCATTATAGGCATTCCCCTCTCCACCCCCACCTCATATTCATAAAGCCAAGTTTTAAGCTAAAGGATTTACAACTGCAGATTTTTCAAATTATATTCTACAGTTACTTGGAAAAGATTTTCCTTTGTTTTCTACATACCTGTTCATCAGGTGTAGGTTGTAATGGTTCCCCTAGTGACATAGCTATGGCTCGCATCATTTCCTCTTCTTCTGTTAAGCCAATGCCGAAGTCCTACAACAACATTGCATTAAACAAATTTTCACTATTTTATTATCTTTTCTTTTGTTTATTTAATTGAGCTTCTTAAACCTTATTATTTTAAAGAAATTATAGACAGCGGCAATGAGTCTAGTTTTAGCTGAATAATTTTGCACTATGAAAACAAACTTTGTTAAAATGAAATGTCTGATAGTTTTCATTTAATTTACATGATTTATTTTTAAAATGATCTTGTGAACCCTAGATTATGTTAACCTCTATATTTTGGTCACCATTAGGTGACCCTATTCTTAAATTATCATTGTACGATTGATGCAATGCCCAACCACTTCAGTGAAAGCAGCATTTAAAGTACTGCTTGACAATGAGCTCAAGTGACTCCAGATGATCTTTGAGCTAATCTCCAAACTACCTTAAAACCCACTCCTCAAGAATCCCACCATTTCTGGGCAAGATCTTTTTAAAGCATTTTTGATCTAGAATGACCCCTAGAATATCTTTGACATCCTATCCTTGAACACCCCATACTAACACTTCAAGGATCATTCTGGGCAATAGACCGTATTCAATAGCCAGCCATGATGGTGGACAAGATAGACGCATTCCAGTACTACAATACATTCACCTGTCAATGATCCCTGTGCAATCGCTAAACATGGATCGATTGACAGCTTAATGTATTGTAGTCCTGGAATGTATGCATCTTGTCCACCAACATGTCTGGTGGCTGACGTCATATGAATACAGTCTATTATGGCAAAGGCCTAGTCATTTTAGTATAAGCAAACATTTTAAAAGCATTTTCAAACAATGATCCCTAAGTGACCTATGACCTCAAAAATCTCCAAGATGATCTTTAACCTCAAATTACCCTAGATGACCTGTGACCCCTTATCCCAGAACACCCCTTACGACCCAATCGTATTATTCTGGGTAACTGAATAATATCTTTTTCTATGGTCAATGCAGCATTTTATTTCAACAATGACTCTGTATAACCCACTTCTCAAGGATCATTTTGAGTAACTTCGAAAAATACCAAAATGGTAACAAAGGTACAGCATGATGATAAACGCTTATACAGGTGCGTTTTCTGAACCACAAAATGCATGGTCTTGGTATACTAGCAATTACCTGAGATATTCTTGGCGGATGAGTAAGAGCCCATTCAGCTGCTTGTTCTAGTGTTCCAGTCTGCTGCAATGCTTCTATGGCATGCTCCCTGGGAAAACCCATATCTATCAACTAGGAACAAAATAAGAGATCACATTTGAATGTCTATAAATAGCAGGACAAAATATCACCAAATCTACTAGTACAAAAAACATAATATTTCAGTACCTGAGAGAGCTCAAAGTAATTGCTGCTGGGGTAATAAGTAATCAAAATTGTCAAAACAGCACTACACGGTTGGATTCTTCATGGTAGCAGTAGTGCTGGGACGTGTACACATTTAAACGTTTACACAAACGGAAAGGTCACTGCATGTTTAGAAAATTCACTACACGTTTACACATCAGTAAAAAATACTAACTTTTTCAGTATTATTTTAATTGCTGGAGTCAAATTTTCACCAAAATTTACCTGCCGTCAGTGAAAAGTTAAGTTAAAAGTTCCAATGCTGCTTCTAGAAATGGTTTCCGACTTTTACGGAAACAGGGAAATCCCCAGTTTACCAAGATCTTGTACTCTATGGAAAGATAAACTACCGGGTACTACCAACTAAAGGGGCCAACTTGGTAACAAAATATGGAGGCGCCCATAGTGATTTCGTTGTTGGGGTCTTTGGGATATTCAACTGCTTTATTTTGGATTAAAACATAACGTAGGTAAGTAAAAACAACATTTTATGGTTCAAGATGATAATATGTTCGAATGCAAAGCCGGGTAACCTAATTACGAACGATTTATGGCGCTAGAATTGCATTTGCGTGGAAGCGCCAAATTCGGCAGTCGTTATGACCGTGTACACGTTTAAACGAACGAAAATACTGATCGTGTAAACATATAGTAAATTAAACGGTAACTCCCAGCTCTAAGTAGCAGCTACACAGCTACTACCAAGTAAACATGGATCACCTACTCAATATTTTGGAAACTATATCTTGCAGCAACTGCATCTGAAGTTTACTGTGCAGTAGAGTAACTGCCATGGAGACACAAAGTAGGTGTGATGTAGGTTACCACATGAGAAAGAATCTGGCCGTGTGATAAGTTGCATCATGATTATTTTTTTTACTCAGCACACAGTGCTGATTAAAGCAGGGGTTCTCAATAGGTGGACCCAAATCCGGCCCGCCAACCATCGCTTTTAAGCCCTCAACTTGCTCTAGAATACAAAGGGAACATAAAAAATTCAAGTATGTTTGGCCCTCAAATAGGGAGTTAGATAAAAAAACACATTATGTTTTATAAATCATATAACTGAGGCCTGATTTCCTTTCCAATGTTGACTGAAATATATGCATTTCCTTCTGAGAAGTGGAATGCCCCAAAATACCTATTTTAGCACCCCTAAAAAAGAGAAAATGGTCTCAACCAGTGACCCCAGGTCACACCCTGTCGGCCATTACTCTTCCCCAATTCCGTTTGGCTCAGAGCCCACACGGACGCATGCACATATCATGTTGTGGGGCGGGCCTGGAAGCGGGAAGTCAACAATGGAAAGGAAATCAGGCCTCAGTTATGATTTATAAAACAATGTGTTTTTAACTAAATCATTACACAGAGCTGATTTCCTTAACACCAATGTTGACTGAAATATATGCATTAACCCCCGTTGAATGAATAATTTCAATCAACACCAGACTAGCACACTCAGTCGGAGGTGGAACATGATATTTCGGAGAGCAGCCATAGGATGCAGTCAAAGGTAGACCAAAAACGCCAGAGCCGAAAAACACATGGAATATAGATTCCTAAAAGTCAGGAAGAACGCCAATAACTCACCTAGAGAGTGGAGTACACCAGGGGTGATAAAAGGAACCCTTAACTTTATATGTAATTAAAAGACCTGGCCAAAGTTTTTTGGAGGGAGAAGTCCAGAGCCACAGCCGCGAATCCCGCAGAGAAAACCCAAGCCTAAGAAAGGGCGAAAAGCTCTGACAGAGACTGCAGTGCGACGTAGGCCCTAGACAAAGGGCCCGAAGCACCCCCCTCGGCAAGTTCCGAAAGAACATGTCCTCACAGCCTTGCGAACAACTGAGGCTCCGGGAGGGAACCATAAGCGCAAGGCGGCAAAACAACACCCGCTTAAATAGCGCCGGGGCAAATAAGCCCTACACCACCAAAAAAACGGAGGAAATAAAACGGTGCCCCCTAGAGATGGTGTTGTCCGTATCAGAACAACCAGCAGAAGAACCCCACGGAGAGAGGCCCGGTGGAGATAAAGTTTAGAGACTGAATGAAATGCTAAAGGCCCCAGTCCCCTTGGAGGGCTGAGAGATAAATCCGACCCTAACCCAGGAGAAAAGCTACAAGAGAAGGAAATCTCCTGCGCTAACTAATCCAGCCGGGAAAGGGATACGAAAGAGTAATAAAGGTGAGTGCTAGAGCGACGCCGCCCCAAAGGACGATTGGGGCTCCGCCAAGAAACTCGCCGAAAGAACTCAGACCCAGAAGGGCACTAGCTTTCTGGTCAGAAACGGATGCCTTGCAGGAGTCAATGGACCGAACCAACGTCACCGAAGGACTACCGAACAACCTAGGCATTGGTAGGCTGAGCTAGTCGACCGAACAAAATCCAACCAACGACGATGGAGACAGCCAACAAAGCCTCAAAATAAGCGAATAGTCCCACCTCAGACGGTCACACACCCAGCCATGAGATGGAGGGACGATTCAGGCCTCTACTCGGATGTAGACAACTACCGAGGAAAGAACGAGGCATACCTCCGCAATACCGGGAGCCACAGCACCAGAACGTCTGGCAACCGAACAGCAGTCAAAGGCTAGATTAATGATAAACTAGCATCTCCCCAGATCGGGTCAGAGTCAATCCCTGTCCCCGAAAGGTAGACAAGTGGGTAAACCTCCGAGAAGTCTACCAGAGGGGAAGACCCAGAGGTTAGCTCCTGAAGGAACACGAGTCGAGCCCTGAGAGTCGACCCGAGCCGAGAGCTCACTAACTCTCGGGGAAAGGGCCGAGCAGACCCATAACCAGTGCGCTGAAGCAAGAAGCAGGTGACAAAGCCGTAGAAGGACAGAATGAAGCTAACCTGAGGAACTTCTGGACCGACGACAAATCGGTATCGATGGAGGCAACAAGTAGCCGCTTAGGTCCGAACTCCGGCTACGGGCATAAGGAGGCCACCGAGAAGAGGTACGCGGGCAGCATAGCGGCTTCGACAATATCTCCCGAGGAGAGTCACCGGAGAGGTGCTATCCGAACAGGCGAGATACCGACTAAGTATCACCAAAGCCTCGAGATAAGGGAGTAACCAACTCGTCCACCAAACTCTAGACATCATACATGAAGAATGACTCACAGCGGGGGTTTTACGCCCAAGAGACATTCCCACACGGGAGCGAGAAGCCCCCAACCAACTTAAAAAGTTTCATGGGTCACAGACTTTGACCGTATAGGATATAGTGGGATAAAAAATCCCCCAGTCGGAATGGTCAGACCCCATGTCCAAGGCTCCCAGGTCCGTAAAGCAAGGATCCAGAGCAACCGAACGTGCCCCATGACCCGCGGGTTCTATGGGAAAAAGCACAAGATCTAGTCGCAAAGGCACGGCGGAAGAACAAGACCAAAGTCAACTGGCCCAATAACAACTGATAAAGGCCACCAGTGAAGGCGAGTTCGGAGCACCCACCAACTCAGGGAATACCCGTCGCGGGGATTCCTAACTAGGCAGCACAGTTGAGAACTAAGGCGTGCAAAGAAAAACCCTCAAATGGAGCGATCGAACAACGGGAGCCTGAAAACCCGCTGGAGGGGAGGGGGGAACCCCCTAAGAAACCCTGACGAATCTTGAGCACACCCTGGGCCTGAAGCCCGGGAAAACCGCGTTAGTCCCGTAACCGATCCCCAACGCTAGTGCCGACAGAAGTCCGGACCGCTAGCCCGTACACGAGCCCCAACAGGGGCAAACCGTCGAGCCCGACTCAAAACCCTTTCCCCACCGAGGGAGAACCGCGTACCAGGCTAGTCCAGCCGTGAGCCAAGGAATTTGCGAGAATGTCAAAGCCAGCCCCTAACTCCCGAACAAACTGGAGAAGGGATCCAGTTCGACACCGACCCCACAGTGGGCAGTGTCCAGGCCAAAGTCGAAAGACCTCAAGGGCTTAGCCCCAAGGGCGAGGAGTAAGGCCTGTGAGCACAGGTAAGGTTAGACAACATAGCCAAACCACCAGCGCAGGACAAACAGAGACCAGAGGGGGCGAGGGCATCCACCTCGGGTGGGAGGCCAAGCCCCAGATTATGGAACCCGAGCCATCAGCATCAAGACGGAAATGACCAAAGCCCGAGAGACACCGTCAAGAGCAGCTAGGCCCCGAGGGCAAACCCATCCCGGCATGAGGCCGATGTCTCGCCCCGCACAATCTGATGAACGGAGGGCAAATGGAGAAACGCCAAGGCCGCTATGATCAGGTTCCCCGTACGGTTGTAATGCCAAGGGAGCGGACATAAAGCCCCTACCCCAGGCCCAGCCGGCCCATTGACCCCTTGATGGGCCAACCCACCAAAAAACGCAGACCGGCATATGCAGCAGGCCTCATAAACCTCCCCGAAGGGGGCCCAGGTAATACAAAAGACAACCAAGCAAGCATGGTATCAGCCCTAGGCCAGGCTAGGCCCAACCAAGCTGCGAGAAAGAACCTAGGGCCAGCTACCTGCCCGAATGAGATGAAGTTCCTAAGTCTAGTAGCAAAGGCTATGCTATGAAGCCCCAAGGCCTAGTCCAAGGCGAAAGTCCAAGGTCCGCCAAGGCTAAAGGCCACACCCTCCCAAGGAAGTCCTGGGGACTAAAGACCCAAAGAGACCAGTATCACAAGACCAAAGCTGGATAATGGTCTAACCCCAAGGGGTAACAGAAGACACCCATACGGCACACTTTTCCCTAGTCCCCCGACTCAGAGGGCGCTAGGCCCAGCTGAGCCCAGAAGGTGGAGTCAGCGCATCGCAATCATGCCTGGATTCCAAGTTTTCCCCCAAGGGATACAGCGGACCAGGCTGGTAGCAGTAAGCCTAACAGAGCCTAAGAGCCAGGACAACCAGGCCCTACATGGCCCAGCGCCTAAATGGCATAGACCAATGCCTCAATTCAAGTCCCCCCTAGGTGCCCACGGAACGGGCCCGGACTATCACCACGAAGGAGCTCGCTACCGGGGCGTCAATAGTCGGCCGCCAACATAGGCAGCGAACTTAAGCCGCCGGCGACCCAAGAGCTGAGAGCCCCCATGGGAGTGTAGCATACGCCCAATGCTACCCAGCTCCAAGGGAGCCCTAGCAACGAAAGCACCCCAGCGGAGCCTGGGGCAGAGTGCATAAAGGTAAGGTCTGGGCCCCGACAAAGCTGCAAGCTATAACACGGCAGGATCCGACCCACGCCCAGGCCGAAGTGGGCTAGGCCCGCCACAGACACGGCAGGAGCACCCCCAAGTTGGGGGGGGACCTGCCATGCAGAAGTAGAGCAACGTCGGAGAATAGGGCGGTAACCCCGGGATAACACGGCTGAAGAGGGCTCCCACGCAAGGGCAAGGCGGCAACATGCAGCCAGGGGGGAAGCCACTAAGGCTAGGCCGCCCCGTAGGGGAACCCCGCCAAAGAACAGACTTGGGTAGACCCGGGAGGACCGGCGAGACCTACGGCATCCCGGAGGGGATGCCCGAGAGCCAAGCAAGGCGGCGCGCAATCACCGCAGGGAGACAGGTCGCGGCGCCGTGGATTGAAAGTCAACACCAGGGAGGGGGGACAAACAACACCCGAGCAACAGCCCCGTAAGAGGGATCAGTCGCTGTGGTTAAGCCCGGAAATCACCGCCAAACGACGGCGGGATATAATAAACGGTCACATGCAGCCCCCCCTGCGGGGAAGGGGCGCGGGCCAAAGAGGATTGAGTTGTAACAATCAACCCCCAAGCGATCCCTCCGAGAGGGTGGACGCTATAAAATGGAGGAGTACTCCGCGCCCGAAGGCGGGGAGCACAGCCCCTAGAGTCCCGGGGCACGAGCTATAACAACCAGCGAGAGACTTATAGCGACATGGGTACGCACGGGCACTGCCTCGCGCCCTGAGGAGGGCATGCTGCGCCTGCACGAGCCCCCCGCGGCGGCCAAGCCCCGGAGGCTGCCCACGAGGGCGCCGAGAACGGAAAAAACAAACAGGGTGTACCGTACCAGCGAACCGTCGCGGGAAAACTAGACCGCTGGACGACCCGCACCGGGTAAACCGCACACGGAAGCCCGCGGAGCGGGGGGGACCAACCTGGCGAAGCGCTGGGCGCCCCACCTACCCGGTGAAGGCCTGGTGAAGCATTGCCGCACGAGCCGCTAACCCGCGGGGATAGCAGGCTAAGCCCGCAGGTGTGAGTAACGCCTGAACCGTAGCGGGAACCAGTGGTGGTCGAACCGCACCAGTAGACCGCGCACGGTTACCCAGCCGCGTGAGCGGGGACCAAACTGGCGCCCCACATAGCCTGTGAAGGCCTGGTGGAAGCATGCAGCACGAGCCAGATTGACACCTCGCGGCTAGCAGGCTAGCCAATGCGGGGAGCAGTGAGCATAAAATGAAAAAAGCAACGGCACACAGGAACGGGTGGGGAGTCAGGCACCGAGGAAGGAGGAAACCCACTCAGGGCTGGAACGATCAAGCCCCAGAAAAGACGGTACCCACGCCAGCGGCGGTCGCAGGGTCGAGACCCCTAAACCACGAGGAGGCGTGTCGGTACTGGCGATGGATCGGCCCGAGAAAAACACCGGGCGTCACCATAGCCCAACACACCGCCCACCGGAAGGACTGCAGCCGCCAAATCCCCAGGGAAAAGCAGAGCAGACCACGCTAGCCTGCTGCATCCGTTGTTATAAAGCAACGAGCTAAATCAAGGCGAGCCAGCGCCGGCCACGTGCTAGCCAGGCTGGCCCACGAGGAGCCGGCCCCAACCTCGCACGCTATGAAGCAAACCCGGAAGATGTCGTACAACATCCCCAAGGGAAAAAAAGGAAGAGCAGACCGCGCTAGCCTGGACCGGAGAAGCCCTCGGGCTAGGACCAGGCGAGCCAGCGGGCGGTAGTGAGGTAGACGGGCGGAACTTCCGAGAGAGAAACGCCCCCCTCCCTCCTAACACGGACATTGAAGTAGCTGAAGCCTTACAAACATCTTTAGGTGCTCCAAAGCAGCGGGGCCACTTGGAAGACACCTCGGCCCGGAGCCCCGAAAACCCCCCCCTTTCCCTTAGCGAAAACATAACAGGGGAAAAATGTGTTCAATGGTGAAAACCATGAAAGGCCACCGCAAAAGAACACGCACCAAACGGAGCGAACCGCGGAACCAAGACCAGTAATTGAACGCACGGAGGCAGAAGGAAAGAGGGTCGCGGGGCGGCCAAGCGCAAAAGGACGCTTGAAAGTGGGGTAAAGCGAGCCAGATGGGCGCGCGTTTGCCGAACGAAAACGAGCGATGTAAAAACAGAGGCGTGCAGCGTTAATAAGACCCGCCCGCCAAGCGTGAGACAAAGTACCGCGCGGGTAACACAAGTCACACCGGTAAAGTATTTTCCAAAGTCAGTTTTCACATTATTTTAAAAATACAACAAAGAATAGCAATAAAATAATAGATACACTCACCCAATAGAACTGTTTTATGATTAGTATGGCAACTACAAAAAACAGAAAACAGGCTCACAAAAAGCAAGGCATCCAAAGCCGCAAGACATGCGACAATGGCTGCCTTGTTTACTTTTTTTTCCGCTACACAGATCACATGACCGCATCGGCGGCCAAAAAAGGATACACAATAAAGCTCTCCGACGGGCGTTTAAAAGTCGCCGTTATTCCGTCCAAATAGAGCGTAATAAATCTAGTATATAATCCAGTTATATCCAGGATAGTTTTGGTATAGTAGTAGGAGGATTCCGTTGAGACGACAACAGTCTAGTATCAAATATCTCAGATAATTTTGGCGCCTAATAACAGAGCTGCGATGTACCGCGTTTAGTTTGGTTATGGCGATCAAACGGAAATGAGGAAGAGTAATGGCCGACGGGTGTGAACCTGGGGGTCACCAGGGTGAGACCTTTTCTCTTGATTTTTTAGGGGTGTAAATAGGTATTTCCAGCCTTTATTCATTTGCGGGATTGTAGACAGTACTAACGTTGCACATGTTCTTCATTGGGGCTTGGTCGGCTACTTCTGCTGAGCAACCCTGAACCAAATAAGACAGAGATCTCCCGGGAATCTTGATCCTCCTAAACCCGAGGCGGTGGCGATTAGTGAGACCCGGGCTGCTGCTCCCGATCCGATGCGGTTCCTTAGCAGCTTCGTCTTTTCCTTTTTCAGTCTCTCGCCTTGACAGATTCACCGCGCAGTATGTGACACAGGATAGCTAGGATTGGCTCTCCGACATTCGCCGCTCTCGCCCCGTACACCTTCAGTGGTTGCATTCCCATAGGTTTAATATGGCATTGAATGCAGCCTGTAATGCAGTGTATTAGCTTACTCTCAAGTTGTTTAATTTACTAAAGTCAATAATAATAATCTAGTGTCCTTTAAACGAAAGGTCAAGCCGACCTGAACTCTTATTGTAGCAAAGTGGACAACAGATTAATTATAATCAATGTCGCCAATTCCCGAGTTCAAAAATTTGAAACCCAGTGCGATCTTAAATTATCAGATCGGATTGTCGGATTACTACAAAAAAAAATACCAGCCATCGGAACTTAATTATTAATCTTCTACACCAGGTGGTGCACATTTTGAAAGCATATGAGTCACACAAAAAATCGAAAATAGTAAATACATAATCAATTCTGGATCAGTTTCATCGACCGTAGTCACAGAGAAAGCTTATTCAATGGTTGTTAACCATCTCCTAAGTACTTTTCTCTCAATTACGGAAAAGCCATCACTTCCAGAAGAAACCATACAAAAAATGATTACTATATACCGATGGCCATGACTGACAAAAGTCCAAATCTGGCCCAAACAAAAATTGGTTTATTTTATGAAATCGATCCACAAACTTTTTTAAACATCAGATGGTGCTTCAATAAACAATACTGAAAATAAAAACATGATTTAATTAAAAACTCCTTAAATTCCATCCAAAATTATGACGCACTACAACGGGTTACTCTTTCATCACATTAAGTAGGTACTATTACCACAAAATTTAATTAAGAATCAAGTGACACATACGAAAAAAAACAATATTATCCAAACATGTTTTTCTACATCGTGAATTTAACTTTTTCTGAAAGGCCATACACGTTCAGTGGTTTGCATTCCCATAGGTTTAATATGGCATTGAATGCAGCCTGTAATGCAATGGTATTGGTATTACTTCTCTAGGTATTTAATTAAATTATAATAATTTGTCCTTTAGTTAAAACAAGGTGGTTCCCAAAATTGTTGGATCTTGCCCCTCATTGTGATCAGAAAATGTTGAACATTTGCACATGTACCACTTCAGAATGTGATGACAGAATGCCCCATTAATCCACCCACATAACCTTTGAACCCTCTCTGTGTACACCTCATATGGGGCTTAGGTCAGTGCTTATACTGACCAAATTTGGTGATTGTAGCATTTTGCTTTGTGACAGAATAACAAATTGAATTCGATTTTCAAAGAATTCCCTTTTAATTGGCCTCATGACCTTTCACCCCAATTGGAGTGTGCCTTGTATGGGGCTTGAGTCAAGGCTTATATTGATCAAAGCATTTGATTTGTGGCAAAATAACCAATTGATTTTCAAAAAATGCTCCCTTAATCGGCCCACATGACCTCTTGGAGTACATCCACTTGTGGTTGTCACCCACAATACGCATTGTTAAAAAAAGTATGTCAGCCCACAGAACATTATTCCAACCTGCTTCTTCTACATCTTGGATTTGTAACTTTTTCTGAAGGTCAAACCCAACTGATACCAAAATTAACACAAGCAACAGCTTTGGTTTATACAGTCATGGGTCAAGACATGTATTTGACCTGAAATTTCCATCTGTCAAAGGAGTAGGTTACATTAGTTTAACATTGTTAGCCTTTTTTGAGGCGCCAGAAATATAGTCATAGAATGGCATTTATTGGCAGAGTATATTTATATCCAAGCAGAGATTAACTGATTTTCGTATCTTGCAAAAATCGAAAAATTGGATCGGCAACAATATGTCAGAGGCTGGCAATTCTCAGCGTGTATTGAATGAAAGGACAACGTCTTAATGGGTTATTTACCAGTTTTTAGTAGAAACACAAGACAAGAGTGCTCAAAAAGTTAACCTCCATCTCCCAAATTCCTCATTGGAACTTTTAGCAAACGTGGACCACACGCGATTATTAATTATAATCATCGTCGCCAATTCTTAAGTTGAACAATTTGAAACTTTTAATTATCGGACGATGGATCAGCCGTACTACAAAAAAAGCGGCCATCGGGTCAGCAGACCTGCATCGGAGAATCTCTACATCCACGTTGGTGTTCCACAGTTGAGAACATATGGGGCACAAATAAATCAAAAATGCAAATACATATCAATTTCGGATCAGTTCATTCAGACCAGTAGTAGTCACAGAGAAAGCTTATTCAATGGTGTTAACCATTTCCTAAGTACTTTTCTCTCAATTATGGATAAGCCATCACTTCCAGAACAGAAACCATTACACAGCAATAGAGCTCGGAGATTGGATACATTAGCATACCTTGTGTGTGTTAATTGAGGAACTGTGCGGGAATGAATGGCACAAACCCTGGTGAATTGGTGGGCTTTGGCCTGGGTTAGACAGTGAGGAGGGAGATTCAAAGGACATGCTTCTGGGTTCACCATCTTTCCAAGGACAAGCCATGCATCAAGAAACTCTCCTGTGCCCTCTGAAAAGGAACAGTAGGGAGGTAAGATTGACAGTTACCAATTCTGCTCAGTCCTGAATTGATCAATGTTTAATTACTATTGTTAAAATTTGAAACAATAGCTTTAAATTGGAAAACAATAGGATTTAAAGCAATAATAGCACAATTTTTTAAGAGCACCCACAATTTCCAAATTTGAGGGAATTTTTGCCACCAGTTGCAGTTGTAATGGGCTCTGAATGTACCTGTAAATGGTAAAGTTAAAAAATGTCTCGTGTGCAAAAAGAAGGAATTTTTTAATCATGTAATCAATATTGGAGATCTCTGATAATTATTCAACGGATGCTGGAAACGGCCTTCCAATATGAAATAGCCAGGATAATAGCGCCATGTACAGTGTAAAAAAGCCTCATCATTAGTTGTTCCAATGGGTTCAGGTAAAGTCAAGTTAAGGAGGGTCATTTCATGATTTCCCCTGGTGGCATTATTTTATAAAGGCGGACGGAATTTGGTGTTTCATTCCGCCATTAAATTCCAATCTCGGATCTTGTTTCTAATTACCCAAAATCGCTTCTTTTATGAACAAATATGCACTTCTGGAGTATTACTGTTCACAGGTATAGCTTAATAGACATTTACCAACACAACTGTGCAAAACTCAATTTTTAAATTTGAAAAATTGGGGGGCACTCTTTAAAAAATGTGCTGTTATTACTTAAATCGGATAAATACATTATTTGGAATATCTGTAACAGCTTTGAAGACAGCAATAACAATGAATAATGTTACATATCTGTCTCTTAACAATTGCTGACAATGCAACAATACACAGCTTTTGAATGATTTTTGTGGCTCTCACCCCTTGAAATGACAATGATACAAAACCAATTTGAATACTTTACCTGGTAATTCAGGATGTTGTAGCCCTTCTTTCATCGAAACTTTGCCACCCATTGACAGAGCCCAGTGAAACGCTCTGAAAGTGATCAATAAAAATATTCAATACTCCTCAACATAAGTGACGATTTGAAAATAAGCATCGCACAACCACCGCTAAATACTTTATGTTACTTCCTCGATCTACCAGAGTCTTTCTGAAACATGCATTAATATTTATAGTACATCTAGACATACCAATTTACTTACTCAAACAGAGCTGCATGGCCACCTGAAGCCACAAATTTCTGTAGCATCAAATGATAGGGATTCTTCTTCTCATCAAACAACATAGGTGATGCAAAGCTGACTGCACAGATGTAGAATGTCAACCTGTACAGGGTGAAAGACAAGAGGATAATCTCTAATACCAAGGCATTGCCTATAGAACAGACTCAGGGATATAGCTATGCTGGTCTGCGATGACAAATACTTGCTCCAACCGACCGACCGGCACAGGTCATTTAGGAGGTTGTCAACCGGCACTTTACTTCAGTGAAATGAAAAATTACCACATAGATTGGCAAATAAACTCATATTTTGTCCATAAGTGCCATAAGTGTAATAAAAATTAAAGATTTACAACTGGCACTCAGAGTAGCCTAGCTATAACCCTGAACAGACTTTGTCCAATTTAGGCTAATACTCTCTTCCAAGAAAAAAAAATTTGTTTGCTTCATTGGCAGACAAATCGCAAAGTACTGGTCTGTAAATCTATATTTATAGTAAAGTATTGTAGGACCCAACATAGTCTGCACAAAACACTGGTTAGAAATGTGCAGGTGGAGCTAGTCCCAAAGCTACCTTACTTTCCCTCCCACATCTGACACACTTGAATGGGTCAATCAACAAGCATGCAAATAAAGGAGGTCGTACAGTAATCCGATGTTTTTACTTGTTTCCCATAAATAAAATTTACCACTGCTGTTTTTTAACCTCAAACATCTTTAAAACAGAACAGACCTTTGAGGTGTTGGTGTACAGTTCTTTATTCAATTCATAACTAACCTGAACTTTGGCAATGGACATGCTGGTGGTGGTGTCCACGACAAACTGGTAGCTAGTAGATCTGTCAATGCCTTAGCAGTGTTCCTAGCAGCCTCCGATGGCACTGACAGGTTGGGTTGAAGATGTTGCCTACTACGCTGCCTCACCGACGACCCCACACACAATTTCACTAGCAGACCAAACAGTTCTGACAAAGCTTTGCCTAGCCGTGATGGAGCATACAACACCGGCATTGCTTGCTTCAGCTGCTGCAGCATCTGCGGGCTTATCTTGGACTTACTCTTCCCGCTTTGCCCCTCCCCCTTGGCATCGTCAACTTCCATTGGTGACAGGGCATCGCCAACATCCATAAGCGCAGCAGATGTGACGAGTGATAAATCGGCATCAGAAGTCCGGTTTTCATTGGAAGTCCTGCTAGTACTAGCACTTTCGTTAGTTTTACTACTGCCGGGTTTGGCAGTAGTTCCCTCTTCCATTGGAGTTTCTTTAGGTAACAGTTTGTCCTTTTCTGCTTTGCCTAGTTCACAGCCCTCAGGGAGAGACCCTGGGGTAAAAAGGGCTAGTAATACTATGCTTTCCCACACTAGTGATGTGTAAAGTTTGCTTAGTCCGTGTAATACATTCTGACCCAGTGGAGAACCCCATTGATTGATTGATATTGTACGGACATCACTCTGCAAAAAGAGGGTAACAGAATTGCGTGAAATGAATGAGATTCAGAATACTGATAAATCAATATTTGCCATTGATAAGCTACTGTAATACATCTATTGCAGTCTTAAACTTTTCTATGTGAAAGACTTTTTATCATCATTGTGATCTCATAGCAATCCAAACTTGTAGGACCCAACATAGTCTGCACAAAGCACTGGTTTGAAATGTGCAGGTGGAGCTAGTCCCAGAGCTACCTTACTTTTCCTCCCACATCTGACACACTTGAATGGGTTGATCAACAAGCATGCAAATAAAGGAGGGCTATTTTAAGTCAGTACCATCTTCTAACTTCCTGCTTTCCCTTATTAGGATACTAATTTGACCTTAAGTTTGACTGCCAATGGATTTGAAACCGTTCTTTGTACCCTCGCTTTTTAATCTACACCATTCTCACCTAAATTCTTCCACTGATAGTAGTAGTAGTAACTAAAACCAAAGTTTTAAATCCGGTTTTGTCCCCGTAAACGGGGGTGGCCGGATTCACCTCACACTGGCAGCAACCGTCCTTACTCCTTCCTTCCACTTCACCCGATTCAATGCATCCTCCATCCTCAACCCAATGCTCCTACTCTCCTCCTCCACTTTTTTGGATTTTTTTTATTGCCATGCAGTGAAAAATAAAGACTTTATAATTTTTCTGTAATTTGACCTGCCAAAACTTTCCAACTTCTAACCCAAGTTTTTTTCCCCCCAAGTGAAAATAGCTGAAATTAAAATATCGAGGGTTTAGGGCAAAAAGTTACCATCTGCAATAACTGCCAGAATGCCAGATGTTAGTTTGGCAGGTATAACAGTGAATAAGAACACAACAAATGGCAGCTATTGCAGATGGGGCCTTCTTGCAGTAAACCCTCGAAATGTCACATTGAAGACTTTAAATCTGCCAACTCACCTGTCCTACTCTACAAACATGTACAAACTGTGTGACGTATGCATGGGCCGATGCCATTGCATGGAGCAAGGGGGTGGCTTGTGAGGATTGAGGGGCTTCGTTGATGTTGGGTGCGCTAACCAACTCCTTTAGTAAAATGGAGCCTCCCGGTGCATCCATCGGGTGGTGTAGAGGTTCCAAGGATTCCAGCACGGTACGCAGGCAGACCAAGCCTTGCTTTAAATAATACACCTTGGGTCATGCATGTGCTAATGACTGCAAAACACAATTTGATGAAACTTTTGGTTATGTTGTTGCTGCAATGCACAATTGTTAATTTTTTAAGTGTTATGGGCTTGTAAGGATGTGAAATTTATTGTAACAGATTTAATATCAATGGTATATAAGTTTTTGCAATTAAAGGTGCTTGTTCCGATCGTCTTTGGGACCCCTGATTTACCCGGAAGTAGTATCGATTTTGATATCAGATGAAAGGGCGATTTTTCTCATTGTCGTCTTGAATTTGAGCCCTTAAATCCACTTCATTCCCACGATATAAATAAAAAAAATACACGGTCCTCGGACCGCTTGTGTCGCCTGCCGTCGCGGTTATGAATGCTTAGGCCAATATGACCTTTGACCTGAAGTGAACCTTTGACCTAATCACAAATGAGGATACCATGTTGCACCTATGATTCAAGTTTGGTTAAAATTGAACTTCAACTTTTCATTTGAGGTCAATTTTACATTTTCAGCCCTCCTATTTTACAACTTGACCTCACATGACCTTTGACCTTGGCATGTGACCTTTGACCTCATCAACAAATGAGGGATCCCATGTTTGCACCTATGATTCAAGTTTGGTTAAAATTGAACTTCAACTTTTCATATGAGGTCAATTTTACATAATCAGCCTATTTTACAACTTGACCTCACATGACCTTTGACCTTGGCATGTGACCTTTGACCCATCAAAAAGTGGGGATGCCATGTTGCACCTGTGACAAGTTTGGTTTTTAAATCCATAAAGATGTGCGATATTACATGGCAAATGTTAACCCTTTTTCACAACAGACATCAACAGCATCATCAACATCAACAGGCATCAACAACAAACAGTGGACAAAGTGATCCCTATGGTCTTCCGCCGTAAGGCAGGCGGACACAAAAACGCCATATTTATGGTTAACCATCAATATTAGCACAGTATTGAACAAGGCTTTGCAATATGCATTATTGCTTCTACCATCAAAACTTGATGGGGCGTATGCCCAATGGCCAGGCTCTCATATCAAGTAGAGAACACAACAGACATTAATCGGAACAAGCACCTTTAATATCTTTAAGGAGAATTAATCCAACCTTTTGTAAATAGCTACATAAATTCCATTATTCAATTCACACACGATAGCATAAAGTATAATTACCAGAACTGATTTGCACACATTGGCTACAGACTGACAGGCAGGACTTGAGGGAAAATCTATAGGTAGGTTGGGCAGGCCTAGTACACCCATCAGAGGGGTCAGACCATCCTGGTTGACAAACTCCCGGCAGTGATCATCGGTTGCATTGTTGCTCAGTATAGCCTCAACAAATTTCATCTGTAAAAAATATCAAGTATCAATATGTATTAACTTAAACAACAGTTGCAGTATTTGACAGTTTGGAAAGTTGAAAAAAACAAGTATGGAACACTCATGGGAAATGAGACACTTTACAACACTCTCCCTGTGCTAGTCAGTTACTTGATATTGCGACCAAATCTACAATCTAATGTTACTCACACAAAGGACATTTTAAACAACATTGGTAAATTGACCAAAAGCACCTTTGCTTTTGTGAAAACTTTTCTACTTTTTAAAATGAAAATTGCGATTGTTTAAAATTTCACTTCACGACCCCTTCCTCATACAGCCGCGATCCTTTTGAGGCTGTGACCCCCAGATTGGGAAATGCTGATCTAGTGGGTACTTCCAGGATGTTGGCTTTGGTAACATACTCGATCAGCCGTGCATGTAAGTACTCCCCGACTGATGCACGATGGGAAGGATGGGGAAAAGGTATATTAAAACATTTCCAATCAACATTAGGTGTGATATTCCATTGCTGGATTTTTCCAAGAGTTCAATTTCTACACAATTTAGCTAGTTATTGTTGTAATTTGCTGATATCTGCTTACCACATTCAAGATGTAGTCCAGTAATGGAACAGGTGTTTTCACTTCAGCTCCAGATTGCCTGCAAAAAAATTGATATAAAAACCTTCAAACTAAAAAAAAAAAATTCTTATGTACCTGGCAGCAAACATACTACTTGAATATGATTAAATACATTCAGTAGTCTATACTTGTGAAATTTCATTTGAATCCAATATACCACATGAACTTGAGCAGTGATTGCGTGTTTTACAATAGCTCATATTATATTACAGTACAAACAACTTCCAGTAACCATGAATAACCCTATTTTGGCTGTGGCATCACAATTGCTTACGAGTTCAGGCAAAATATATTCCTGATGAAATAAGAAAAATACAAGGTTTCTAATGATATCGAAATATCAGGTTTGGTGGTATGGATGGCCAAGGCTGAGGATTACCTGTTTAAGCAAACATGGAAGTTTAATATTCAATGAAGGTAGAATGCCCCATATGCTATTGAACTACGTGCCACTGGCATTGCAGATTATGAGATTTCAGTTTCTTGTATGTTGTTTTGTCAAATATTCCACTTTTTACATATCTTCATATGTGATGAGACCAGGCCAAATGAGTCATTTGTTGAAGCAGAATCACAATTCAGATCTCAATGTCCGTTTATGTGCCATTATCAGGGCTTTACTTTGCTGAAACCCACTTAAGTTGGACTTATCTTCCAAGATATGTTAACTTTAGTGTCCAAAGAACATTTTAATACATTTAGACTGGTATTCTGAAAGGGGAGTGTAACTTTAGAGCTGGGTTTAAACCAGGGTTAGTCCTACATGAGAGGACCTTTTTTCCTTTCAAAATACTGTGAAAGATGAAACAGGTGAGAAAATTCTTCAAGAATGGGCCGTTCTGGCCCATCCATGAGGAATTTTCTCACCTGTTACAGCACATTTTTAGAGTATGTTAGAAGAGGAAAAGATCCACTTATGTGCGACTAACCCCGATTTAAAACCGGGTCTAAAGTTAGACTCCCTTTCAAATACCAGCCATGAAGATGAACAATAAAACTGGTTATCTCTCAAAATCTAAGCGCCAAGCGTTTCATTCAACATGATCACAGCACATATTTGGACATAAGACTTCAAATTCCTTGGTTATTCTTCAGAGGGTGTTTTGAATCAATCTCATGATCCAATGCAATGTGCCTATACTGTACTGTACACATGTCAGTACTTAGGGATAAAAAGTGTTCCAAATGTTTAAGGACCACAAGACATTTCATAATCATGCTAAAAATTCCCTAAGTACTAACGCTTTGTGTGCTAAAATGAGGGTTAAAGTCAGAGGCCCGTATTCTCAAACGATGTTTAACGCTAATCACTAGTTAAATCGCAATTTAAACGACCGCTAAAATAAACGCAATTCTCATAGCATGGTTATCTTTAAACGCTGTTTAAATTTTAGCCGAACATCGTTAAACATGCCTAAAACGTTTTTAAACTTAGACTTGGTCCGGGGGTAGTTTAAGGCGTGTTTAACTTCACGTTTTCATCAAATGCCTGATATTTTCAGCTCTATGTGATACTCGTGGTTAGACCAGTTACCTCCTTTATTTCTTTTATCTTTCTTTTCCGAGTCCTCAGTTGAATTCTTCTCGTCCATTTGTCCTTTGCTTCTATTTTCATGCTCGTGCTTATCTGTTATAGTATTGAATGACAGCAAGTGCGGCACAACGACATAAAACTCTTTTAAATAGGCCCGGGGTTTTGTCTCCATCATTCAACAAATTCTAAAGCTCCTTGCGTAACGCGACATTCTTGAAATTTACCCGTGGGCTTCCTGCATTGCATTTACAACTACGGAAGGCATATAAATATTGTTCACGCACACGTAATGATATAGGCGAAGATAAGTCACAGTTCGGTGGATGATATTTACGGCGTTTAAATACAGTGGGTAGCTAAACGACTTGTTAAAATATTTAACCTGCGGTTTTTTAAACAGTGCGTTTAGCTAACCACAGTTTAGGCCTAACCACCGTTTATTTTAAACATCGTTTGAGAATATGGCCCAGAATTTTTATGTGTTAAGAATAGGATTTTTATGGGATCACATGACCCTATTGAGGTGAAATTTCCCAAAACTGGTGCATTGTGGGATTGACTCAAAACACCCTCTGGTTACTCCTTAACACTTACTGCTGAGCTTCTGCCTCTGCCTTTGAGGTGCTGGTCTGACTGACGGTACTCGCTACCTCGTCCTCATCTTCCTCATCATCACTGGATGTGTTATCATCTGCATTGTCATTATTACTGCTACTAGGTGCACTACCCCCCGATGCCTGGCTCTTTGATTTGGAGGGTTGCCGACTGCAAATGTACTTGGGATCCCGTCCTAGGGTGTTAATTTCTTCTAGGAGCTACAAGATGGTGTAAATAGTTGGGATTATTTCACTTGAACAATCTTGCATTTTTAATTAATGTGAACTTAATTTTTTTTCCAATCCCTTGAAATTGGTGTTTATCAAGAATCACATGCTGTTTGCAAAACTCTGGATAATCAGACTATAGCAAATTTCATTTACTAAAATTTGGTCTATAAGTGAGCTTACTCAAAACAGCTGTAAATATTCATGTTATTTTGTAGATTCCATTGATTGGAGTTGATCACATCAATTCACTAATTCCTACAGTGAATTGAGGAACTACAGCAAAAATAAGTGAAAGAAATGATAGTGTAAGGGCACCAACCTTGATTATTGCTTTCATAGCATCAGCCTTTAGTGAGGGCTGATGTCTCATCAATTCATCCATGGCACTACCTAATGATGAAGCTGTATCGCCTGAAATGTACAAGAAAAGTGACAGACATATTATAAGACATTGACAACACTTAAGGCAAACATCAGCAGCATCCAAGAGGTAGTGATAGGTGAAAGTAGGGTTTCAAACTTACATGCCATAACTTGGTTACAAAATATAATATATAACAACCATGTTAAAAGTAAGATTACAATGAACTCATTTTCAAACTTTTTATAAAAAAATCAGAAAATAAAATTACCTATTGTTCCTGCACCCCTCCGTCTCCTCATGGCTGGAAGATAGGTGGGTGAAAGTAGGACTTTGAAGAGTTTATCAAAGGGTTTGCATTGTACAAATGCCTGCAGGCCACGTGCATTGAGGCAGAGGGCACTGAAGATGTTGGGAAGTGAACCCAGAACCTCCTTTGTGGCTGGAACCTGGAATATGTATATTGCCAGTTACAACAGTTTTAGAAATAACTTGTGCAAGCTATTTTACAAATAAACATTTATGGTTCTAATCAACACACCAAACCACAATGTAAAGTCCTACTTTATTTAGCAGCAGTGGAAAAAAGTATGGGAAATAAAACAAATTCTTATTCAGTGGGCGGGGGTAGTAAGCAAACATGCAATATCATTGGTTGTTGCCTATCTAATGTGAGATGATATTAGATAGTGGGTCATAGCGCAAGTGTCCACGTGCGCGTGTATAAGGTTATGCACTGCTCACTGCTAGTACAGGTTGGTTCATTTTTGAGAGTGGGGGAATATCTTTGCCTTTTTAACCAATATTATTGATTAAATATTTTTGATGATTAAACTAAATAAGAATGAGAATAAAAGATAGGATTTGTTTTGCATATCTAATATCGTGTCATATTGGATGGGCAGTACAATATATTTATCATAGTGGATGCCGGCTCTGCCACCATGCACTACTCAAACTAAAGGACTGCCCATCCAATATGACACAATATTAGATAGGCAAAACAACATATCATATCTTTTATTCTCTATATACTTGGCAAGCTGCCAGGAAGGACTGAAAGCAGTCGACAACCTTTAAATTTTCTTAACTACTTGTTTCATCTTGCACATAAAATGGTCATATTTCCAAATTGTGCTATTTTAAATTTTGATTTGGAAAATGAATTGATTATAAGCATTTTGCTTTATTGATTCCCTTCTCCACTCCCTCTCTTCCCTTCCAACTACCTCCATCTCTCTGAAAATTCTGTGGAAGTACACCCTTGCTACAAATACATATACAGACTTCTCTCTTAAAAGTAAAAGTGCATTATTAAGTAGAATATACTTACATCTTTGATGAGGAGAGCATGCAACATGACATCTGTGAGACCAGTATCTTGGAGGGAGGACAGCAAGGAAGGTTCTTGGAACACATACACAGTTACCAATTCACACGCTAAGGATGACAAACCAAGAGAAAGAGCATCTATAAGTTGGGTTTCAGTTGACAGTAAGCTAATCCCCAAACCTTGGAATCATTTGATAAACACTTTAGGTTAAGGCAAAAAGGCTCCATCTGCAATAGCTGCCAGGTGTTAGATTTAGCAGGTATAGCACTCAATAAGTACACAACTGACAAATGGCAGCTATTGCAGATGGGGCCTTCTTGCAGTAAACCGTCAATATTTTTTAGTTTCAGGCTATTACTGACACAAAAAGTTACATTTACCTGAACCTAGTGAGAGTTTAAAATTCAGTTCATATCTGCATAAACATAACCCAAGATCACAAGGAATATAATAGGTTCAAAAACACACAAATGCAAAGTGATGTTGAACTGCATGGATTATGAAATTGCAAGAGTATATTCACCAATAACTTATCTTAGAAGTACTAACTTATGACTTACCTAGTAAGAAAAGAGATGGGCCATAATATTCTGCATTGCTGATGATATGCTTCAGAGACCTTGGTAACGATCCATCCATAACTACATAAAAAATGAATAATTTTTACGCTATTGAAAATAGACAAATAAAATAATAAAATTAAAATATATCCGCCTTTTTACACAATAGACAAAGCGCTGTTGGCCTATTATTATGTACGCTGCCTTCATAAATCGTCCATCATTTCGTTTTCTTCTCCTAGGCCGGCAGCTGGCCACCACAATCCTATGAGCTCTGCGATTGTGGATATTTCCCCTAACAGCTCCCCAGAGTCGCTTGGGTCGACAAGGCATTTGAGATTAAGTATCTTGCCCAGGGACCAAACAAAGTTGACCCAGTGGGGGCTCACCTCACGATTTAAACAGTACATTACAATACCTACCATCAGGCACACAGGCCTGCCAAAGTTACATTCCAAATTCATTAAACACTAAAAGTTTTTTATATCTGACAAGACTGTTTTTGAAAATCTCATGTACTTTTCCAGCAAAATTGTCTAATTGCATAAACTTAGGTTGAGAACGTCAACAACCATGCCGTATACTGTCCTGAAAATGCTGGTCTGGAATAGCTTTCTTGAGGAAATCAGCATTGACTTAAGAAGAGGCTGCCCTCTGAGGAAAACACTGGATACTCTCAGATTTCTTCCTCTTGTCTTTGCCACTATCTTCGCCTCCTTCGTCTTCCTCTGTAACTGCTTGTTCCCTGGATGTTGATGGCCCAGATTCAGTAGCATCGGTTTCCATGGCAACTGCATCATCTGAGTAGTGTGATGGGGACATTGAGCCTTCTCTGCTGCTGATGGCTGGACGAAGGACAAAGGGTACTTCTTGACGGCAGATACCAACTTCATGCTGTTTAACAAAAATTTCAGAAACTGTTCACGAGGGAAACAAAAAATGACTACAAATATAAGAATATATTATCAGTTGATTGGAAAGTTTCTTTTCTAAATGGAATACAAGTTAACGGCTGGTATTTGCAAAGGGAGGCTTTCTTTAGATCTGGGTTCAAATCACGATTAGGTCTTCAGGAATGGACATTTTTCTTTCAATCTGCAAAGTACAGTATTGTCAGGTCAGGTTTCCTGTGAGGGCCTGCTACTGGTATCCTGGTAACCGGTACTACCCGTCTCAGGGCCGAGTTGTCGGCAGCCAAACCGTTAGCCCCATTGGGTTTCTAACGGAATCCGATGAGGAAGGTAGCTGGTTACCCTGGTATAACTAAAAAGAAAATCTACAAGGGCGACAGCTCTGGAGAGCTAATGGCGGCCATCCAGCACTGTTTCTATCATGCTGCCTTGCATGGTGGGCGTGGTTGCCCAAAGGCTTGACCCACCGCCAAAAACTGTGGATTGGCATCCAGTCATTATTTTCACTCCACTAAATAATCACATGGCGGTAGTATTAACGTGAGTGTGAGGCAAATCCGGCCACCTCCATTAGCGGGACAAAACTGGATTTAAAATGCTGGATTTATTACTACTAAAAGTATGGTGAGGTTTGATAATTCCTCATGGATGGACCATTCGGCCTATCCCAGCCCATCCATGAGGAATTTTCTAGCCTATTACATAACACTTTCAGAGTATGTTGAAAGAAAAAAGGTCCTTTCTTGAAGGACTAACCCTCATTTAAACTAGAGTCTAAAGTTAGATTCCCTTTGAGAATACCATCCAAAAATAACTTTGGTGCTTGCCAATTCATCATGTCTAGCTTCACATTTAAATACAATCACTTCAGAGCAAGTTCAACAGTCACCATTACTTCACAATAAGTTAACTAGAATTTTGCGGTTCTCGGCTTTCGTGCTCGCTATATTCAAAGAATATAAGCTGTGGGCCGCTCCATGACCTTTGACCTTGGCACATGACCTTTGACCTCATCAGCATATGAGGGATCCCATGCTGCACCTATGAGACAAGTTTGGTTCCAATTGAACTTTTCAATTGAAGTCAATTTTAAAGAACTTAACAATTTAAGTGACACACACATACACACACACATACACACACATAATAGATTGCTAAGTGGTCCTGCCAGTATAGCTGGTGGCCCACAAAAAGTAACCAAACAGTTTAACTATCTTCTGGAAGATGTAACCTACCTCTAACCTGTTGATAAATGTTGAGAGTCCTGAGTGAGTCTGAAATGCTGCCATGTCCAGATTGGTGATTAGATCAACCACACGCACCGCTCTTGTGACAAACTTGACAAAATTAAGCAAACAGAAATAAAAGATACATTTTTTTTCTTTTATTATCACAAAAAACCTGATTAAACAAATGAGTGAAAAATGATCATCAAACATATATGCCACCACAATGGAGCAATCTTTATAAAAATGAACTGAACCATTAATTATCTTGCCACTGTTATTAAACATATTCCTCCAAATTCATATGGTAAGAAAAAGGACTCTAAACTCATACAAAAAGAAATGTCTAATATCAAGAAACCATTTATTGCTAAATGAATTAAATTCAATCTAAATTTTATCATTAATTGGTGCCTTGTGCATCTCCACATAGTTCAGAATTCTTTTGGAATTATGTTCTGTGACTCATGACAAGCAGCACCAAACGTGTGTATGCAATGTCCTTGTGATTACGACTTGGGACTAAACCTGAAATACAAAATGCTTACCGTGGTGTGGATTTGTTCGTCTTCTCCAGGCCATTTGATAACTTTTAATAGGGATTCCATCATACCACAAGACACCAGGGCTTCACCACCTAATCAAGAAGAACCATAAACATTTTGAGCATCGGATTATTGACAAAATCTGAGAAAATAATTTGCTTGTTCTCAAATTTTAAGTATAATGGCTTCAATGGAGTTGTTAAAATATCAATCAGTTAACACAACTTAAAAAAAAACCCCAATGCAAGCATTAAATATTATACGCCTGTACAGTCAATGTTAACCCCTGTAATCTCCTAAAATGGGAGCACTGTTTCTACTAAACACATCTTAAAAGGTTTTGCACTTATGTGCAATAAGTTAGTCACTAACACTGCACCCTAAACATGGAGTATATGACATCCAACATTGAGTCAACACCTACTTGTATTACAGATGTATTTTACTATTTGAACCTTTTCTGCTAACTAACCTGTTTCATAGCTTGCAAGATGATAGAGAAATGAGAACAGGGCTGTTGCTAATGTGTGGGGAAATGCTTCTACTGCTGGATCTGTCAACAAAGAAAAAACATTCAAAACATCAGTGTTTGGTCTTTTTCATGGCTGAGTTTTACACATGATAATGCTGCCACTTGTGTAGACGAGAGGAGATTCAACCATTTTATGTAGTCTAATAAAACACAGCTTGAAAGATCTTTGATCGTCATCCTATACACACAAATGGATGCAAAGTGTATATACTAGATAGAAGTGGCATATGTTCATATTAAAATTAATGTCTCAGTCTTTATCAATGTTAAAATCTTTATAATGACTAACTTTTTTATAAGGCGACACAAATCTTTATAAAGCTTTTTATAAGTACATCTCAGAGGTTGCAAAGGATTAGAACTTCAAAGCAATTTTTTTTTAAACTTCATTATTTTTTCCCCTGAATAAAATTTAGTCAAAATAAGCATGAACTGTTCAAAACTTTGAAACTTGCTTTTGTTAAATAAAACAAAATTATTTCAACAACGGTGTGTCTCCAATTTTTCAAACAATTGAATTTTTCTCATACTTTTGTTTTGAATAATTAGAAAAATAATTAAACTAGAGGTTATGTGGCCATAGGCCACTGGTACACAGCCGTTTTTAAATATGACCCATGGCCTTTGACCCCATGTCAAGCACAATCTTGGTGAAGGATCTGAAGCTCCTTTAACGGGCTTTATCTGTTTTCTATAGGCTGAGATATAGCCAATTTGGTCTTATTTTTAGCATTTTTTGACACATTTGACCATTTGACCCCCTTAATGACCTTTGACCCCAATATAAAAAAAACCTCATGTACACAGCCAAAATGCATTGTTCCAGTGTGAACAAAAAAAATCTGCATTGCTTAGTTCTGGAGATAAAAATTCTTAAAGTTATTTAGCTCAAAACCGGAAATGACCTGTAAATGACCTTTGACCCCCAAAATAAAAATACCTTACAAACATTGGCTAACATACATGCATATCTGAAGATTATGTCACTCTGCTATGTTTACATTTTAAGATAAAAATTTTGAAAATGTTTAAATATTTTTTGTTTTTGACCGGAAGTGACCCCTTAATGACCTTTGATTCCTTATTCCTGAACACCCTATATGTAGCATGGGTCAGTGGTTCCTCTGAACAAGTTTAGTTGATATCGGCATGATCCTGTGGAAGAAGATAATTTTGCCAATTAAATGACATATTTGAACCCTGTGACGAGGTCAAAGGTCAGATGGGGGTCAAAGTCATATGGCAGGTGATGGTTCGCTGAGCGGTCATTTGGTGCAAATCTGGTTACTATTGGTCAAGCCACTACTGAGCTAAAAGCACATTGACAGAAAGAAAGAAAGAGGAAGAAGAAGAACGCTAGTGAAACAGAACACAGCCGATTTGCAATCGGCTGTGTAAATATAAGAAACATATAAACATACCAATTTCTCAGAGACGATTGCATACCAAGAAACGATAATGCAAGGCAGCTTTGAGACATACTAATTTTGGCATAATTACATTATACTTTTCACACCTACTCAACAGAATAAAGTACATGATACTCCAATCCCTATACTGCTAGAGCCATTTTCTTACAAAAGTCAAAGAGGCATGTACCAATATTCTATCAATTTATACAGATAATTCTTACCTATCATTGTTTGTATACATTGTCTTACTAATACGGGAAGGAAGCCATGGTAGGATGTTGCTCCAGTTGCATCTATAATACTAACCAATCTGTCAAATACAAAAGTAGAGGTATAAGAAACCGGATTCTCCACCATTTGTTACCATTTCACAAGGTCCTAATTTCAAATCTATTAATAAATGGTTATAAATGGTTATAAAATATTAACAACTTGTTAACTCTCTGCCAGAATTGTTCAGAGTTATTTACTGTGCTTTTATGCAGATATTACGACACACGCATTACCCACCTCTGAACAATTCTAGCAACTTAAGTTCATTAAATGGCTGCATCAAATAACATCCTATGTTTCATCTGATGTCATTGCCAGATGACTATGAATATAATAAGTTTGAAATTTTTTATTAATATTGATGAAAGCGTATACATGGTAGCACTGATGTGCATACAACTTACTTAGGATTTCTATCCAAATGAATGATGGAGGTCAATGTACGCAACGATGCTGCTTTAATGTCCTGCGAAAGAGAAATGCAAATTTAAATAAGTACACATATATATCAAAGAATCTTGCACAATAAGTTCATAAAAGAAATAGCATGGAGCCAGTAGAACAGTATTAAAAACCAATAAGTGGTATGACAATGAAATGTCTTTATTTGTTTTATTCTTAACTCAATCCCCCATAACAACATACAATGTGGAAATGTAATAAGGATTTCACATATACCTCGCCTCATCATCTCATCTTCAGTTTGTACGCTTTAGTCAAATTTACAGATTACATTAAGAGAGACATGAGGGACATTTCCAGAGAGAAGTGCCCTTCCAATTTTAAACCCAGGTTTTTTTTCATATTTGGAATGCTTACCAATGTATGTAAGTCAAACTAAGGAAGTAAACCTGTGGTCTATAGGTATATAAGATGGTTTAGTAATCTGCCATGCACGAAAGGAAATTCCAAAGCATGGTTTCCTATTGCACGATTAGGATAGCAGGCCAGTTCAAAACAAGTTGCGTTTTTTCTTTTGTGCTTGTTGGCCAATAAACCTTCAAAACGTTCTCAGTAGGCGTCCTACAACCTGATCAAGTGCAATTTGAGAGAAAATTTGATCCTAAAACAAATCTCCTGTCACTTTTAAAGCAGCGTTGAAGCACTTACCACAAGTACACTAGCTTGTAGATGAAGTACATCAACAAGTTCTTCTATAAGGCCATTGTACAGTAATGAGTTGGACACCTCTTGGATTGCACTAGAATATACTGAAACAGTAAGCATAAAACACTAAATCGGAGTCCATTAGCATTCGTATCTCATTTATTTCAAAAGGTAACATTTCACAAAATGTAGATGGTGATAACACAAACATATTCCAATGGTGTCTTGTGTTACCTCTTCTTTCAGAGTACAAATAACTACTCAGAGATATGTAAAGAACACAAACTTGTCCAAAATTCTTTGGTCACTGATTGTAAAATTGACTAAATACTCTGCCATAATTCCTTTTCTCTGCATCAAAACTACACCCCCATTCCCACCAGACAGAACCATGGCAAAGTGCAAGAGAAATACATAGATGTGTGTTACACACAGCAACTTTACATGCACGTATGAAGACGCCTATTTCAGAAGAGGAATTGTGACGGGAACCATGAGAAGCAAGACTTTAGATTAATGGTGCTGCATATAAGTTCTTTAAAAAAACAATATGATTATTCTGTAGAGGATCCCAATTGAGGAAATGTCTAGAAAAAAAAACTTACCCAAAACAGACATGGCCTGTAGCCTGGTCTGTACACATTGTAGTCTCTTCTCGTGGTTGGAAAAGCAGTGGGCTAATCGTATGTGAGTGAACAGCAAAGTCTGTAGAACACATAAACACACATAAGGAAATGCACAAGGAATTGTTAGTATGAATCTGGTAATTACAGGCAAAAGTGAATATATAGCTATACTAGATTTCATCACTGTAGAATTTTAGGCAAGTGCCAAAGGCCTCTGGACATTAACATTTTTGGAAATAGGTGACAAAGAGTTAAAATTGTCATTGTACCATCAACAGTATAAAATGAACTGTCTGTGGGCAAATGTTAGCCCTTTTGTGGCTCTTTCAATACCTTCACATAAATGAGAGCTAGTCCACACAGCAGTGAATCTAGTATAAAAATTTAACTATCTCATGAATAAATTAAGAACAAACCTCTATTAATTTATGCACACATATTACTCAAATGACAGATTACATCTAAATTTTGATTTCCTGTACTACATCACATGCTGGCAAATATTACAATAGTACAAAGTACAAAATTAAATGGCAAATTTCTATTACTTGAAATTCAAGTTGGGTGACAAACTCTTACCATTTTGTCTTTTGGTATGCTGTAATTCCTGAGCAAATCTTCCATTATGTCAGCTGGACTACTTGCAACCTGTAATATCACAAGTCATCAGTACTCATTCAAATATCCAGGTTAAAATACTTTGATTAGAGAATAAAGGTATGGTTTTTTGAAGTGCTTCTCTCTGTACGTCAAATCAAACCCGGGCCCGTTTCTCAAAGACTTACGATTGATTATAAGTTTGATTTATCAAGCGTTAACTCAATCAAACATAAGTTTAAACTTACAATCAAGTTTAAACTTATGCTTGATCGAGTTGAGCTCAATAAATCAATCTCACAATTGATCGTAAGTCTTTGTGAAACAGGCCTCTGGTGGTTTACCATTACTTTAAGTGGGAGCCGAGTTCTTCCAAGCACTATGAGAACTATTTAATCAATATCCCAGAAAATTTGTGACATTTTAACTACCATTTGTAATTTGTTAATATGATTTTAGTGTCTTTCGAAGCTAAACACTTACTGTCCACAACTTCATAGCTGACACCCTGAGATTTTGCAGTGAATGTTTGAAGCAATCGCGTGCAGAGGTGTTCATTTCGAAAACAGACTGACCATACGGGTTCAATTTCAGCCTGGGCCAGCAAGGCGAAGCACCAAGCCTTGCCGCAAGTCTAGGCTAGAATACTCAAACTTCGCTGGCTACTATTGCGGTTCCACTCTACTGCACAACAATGGATCCCTGGGTCAGAAGTGATCCTGTTGGCGATTTAATTATTTAATTGCTTAAGCGTATCAAAACTTATCAAATTTGCAACACGTCTGGTTTTGTTAGAGCAGTGTAAGCCCTAAAAACGGTCACACAAAGTGACTAATAACTGATAGTTTAGACCCAATTATTCTGCTGACCTTTAAACGGCTCATTTCCTTTTTCACACAACAGTTGAGGCTGAATTAAAACAAAAACCTTTGTTTTGCTTTGTGTATCCAATATTCCAAAAACAACATCTACAACTCTTAAAGATTAGACATTAATGGGAGTTAACATGATAATGCATAATGTACACTGAGGTCTACAATGTAATGGAAACTCAGTCAGGGCCGTACGCAGGATGTTTTTTTGGGGGGGGGGTGCTGAACTTCGATAGAGTGGACTTTTTTTTGAGTTAAAAGTGGAACTAACACCCCTTAGAAAATGGTCCTTTTTGGGATTTTTGAACATTTGGACACAAAAAAGTGGACTTTTTGGCAATATGTCTCTAAATTTTGGACCTTTTATCAAAAAATTCATCAAAAAGTGGACTTTCGCCCCTTTTGTGGAATTGGGGGGTCGACCCCCCCTCCCACCACCCCCTTTGCGTTCAGGCCCTGAACTCGTTAAAGAAACTGCATTGCTGGATTATTAATGCTAGAACAAATAAGGCCAAAAGAAGTGAGAAAAATAAGTTTGTTTCAGCTTCTTTTGGCTAAAAAGCAAGTGGCTGCACTTTTTTAATACACGGCGAGTTCTCGAACAACAACGTCTAGCCTGCTTCGCGCTTAATTGTAAGTCAAAATAAGAGCAGCACACCAGAGTGCCCCAACTGTGCGAGTCCACGGTGTCCCAAAAAAAGTGTGCAACCAGATAAACTCCAATTGTACCTAGTCTTACTTCCACTACATGTATTTCATTGTGCACCACTAGGGGTCACAACATTGCCCATTGTGGAGATTATTAATATTGCAAGTTGAAACCCCACCACGAGCATAAGTCAGAGATTTTTGGAGTAGCACCCCTGAGTTTGGCATTTATCGTATTCTTTACTTCATGCTCTTTCATTTGACACCACCCCAGCGGTCACAACATTTTCCATGTGGAGATATACTCTGAGAAGTCTCAACAAGAGCATAACTAAGTGTAAGGGTAGCACCCCCGGGTTTGCATTTTGAAGTATTCCTATACCCTCACGCTTTCATTTGGACACCACCCTAGGGGGTCACCTTTTCCATTGTGGAGATATAAATCGTGAAAAGTCCCCCGCATGAGCACAAGTAAGAGATGTTTAGGAGTTAGCACCCTGGGTTTGCTTTATAGTATCTATTTCTCAATATTTATTTGAACCACCATAGAGGTCACAACATATTCCGTTTGGGAGATAGTATTAATTTGAAAATGTCCAAAACATTTAACCAAGAGATGGTTTAGGAGTTAGAACCCCGGGGTTTGATTTATATTATTCTTTATTCCTGCTCTTCATTGACACCACCCCCCAGGGCCACAAATTTTCCATGTAGTATATATAATCATGAAAAAGTCATGCAAAAAATCCCTTAAAATTCACTAAATTAGTAAAAAAAAATATGAAAATTGTAATTCAATTGGGCAACACTATTTTTTGAAAAACTCATGTGACAACATTTTAATTTGAGTCCCTACGGTGTCCAGAAAGTGGTTGAAATGCGCAAATTGGTATTTTCACATGTTACAAGAATGTAAACAGGCTGGCAACCCAAAAAGACTGACCAGAAGTAGAAAAAACCTCTTCAATGAAAACTTATGGGCAATATTGGATGTTAATACCTTTTTGTGGTGTATCCCCCCCCCCTTTTGAGAAGTCTTCTTTTTTGTACACCACCAATAAAACAGCCATTACTGCAATAAACACATGCTAACCTAATTGATTGTAAGGTAAACAAACTCCTGACATCAAAGTCTTTTGAAGGTGTAGTTATTTCCACATGACAATTGACAACCTGAAGGAAAATTTGGTTGAAATGGACCCCACGCATTTAGTAATATTACAGTGCAATTTACAATAATCAAAGAATTGCCCCAAGTGGGCCCACTGCATTTGACCACAATTTTATTCACACAAAAGGGTTACCATATAGTAGTATCATGTAGCGAAGGAAGGAATTTTGCATATCCAATGTACCATTTATGCCGATACAGCAACTTACGCATATTTTATAGATCAATTGCATCAAACAATTGACACTTGCACCTTTATTTGATCCACTTGCACTTTGACCGCAATTGTGATTTTTTTTCATACAAAAAGATTACGGCCATAGAAGTACTCATGTAGCGAAGGAGCGGAAATTTTGGCATATCCAATGTACCATCCGTTGATACAGCAATTATGCAATTTAAGTAGATCAATTGTATCCAAACAAATGCCCCTTTAATCGGCCCACCCACTGCACGTTGACCCAATTATGATTCACCCCAAAAGATGCATGGCATACTAGTCTATGCAGCGAAGGAATTCTGCCTATCTGATGTACTGTTTAAGAGATACAGTAATTCGCATATTTAATTAGTCATTTGCTACCTAGCGCTTGTTGTATCAAACACGCTCAAATTGGAAAAAAGATGCGCACCAGATAGGGCTTCATGCAGTGAAGGAACATTTTCCGTATCCAAGTTACGGTTTTTCAAAATTATAGCAATTACGCTGTTTTGCATATTCATTAGCTCATTTGCATACTTAATTTGCCCGAAAATTACGCCCCCAAAATCTAATCAGGTTCGAGAACTCTCCAGCCGCTCCCTTCAACCAAGGTACTCAGTTCCATACGCTTACGGAACTCCAGGAAAATTGTACCACAGAGCCTCCTTGCGGGGAAAATTTTTGTTAATTATGCAATTAGCATACTTTAATTAGCATATTTACGGCCACAAAATTAATCAGGCAGGAGAAATAGTGGACCCGCTTCTTTCCACCAAGTTACTCAATAATAGCTACGGCACTCCAGATAAAATCGTAACAAGCCCGTGAACACGGGACGTCAGGCAGGAAAGACAGATGGGGACAGACAGACAGGAAGACAGACAGAAGACAGACGGACGGACAGAACAGACAGACAGAAAAAATGATTACTAAGTATCTGCCGAACAAAGTTCAGGCGGACAAAAAATAAGCTATGACCTATGTGATATTTTTTTAAATCTGAACTTGCGGCGTTGCACTGTGGCATTTTTAGATATACAATATGTTCCATTGTTTACCTATACGGAACTTCTGAACTGTGAAGTCAATTGCTACTCCAACAATATTTGACTGTGTCATCCCACAATTGTGCTTGATGAAATGATCTCAAGAAGATAAAATGACTCTATGGCTCTATGGGCAAGGAAAAAAACAAGGGTTGTCACTCGATCCATAGGAAAAATCAGCGTAGTGCCGAATAGACAAAATCCTTTAAAGAGTAGGTAAAAACAAAACAAGAAAAACATCGCCGCTGCCCCCATCGTTGTTATGAGCTAAATCCTAATTTTTTAAAAGCAATGTGAGAGCGGGAAAGCTGTGAGGACAAACTATTATTTTTTTTTTGGCCTAAGAACAAATTACATCTCATTCCAAAAAAAAAACTTAACATTGTAGTCACACAAGTACATACACATAGACAACTGCACAACGATTGCCAAGTGGTCCTGCCAGCTATGCTGGAGACAAACAAAAACATTTTTAGGAAAACAAAACTTTCTTTAAAAAAAATAGAAGGCAGCTTTATTGATATGAATAAACAAAGAGAGCCGTGACCTGATCTACATTTCTATATGTCTAACAGTGACAGTATGGGGTTGAGGCTGAAAATAAAAAAATGGTTTAAAATTGCGTTGTTTTATATTGTTGAAATGCAAAACTTAATACAATATTTAAGCTCCCAAGGGAGTGAACTCATACTTTTTCATCTATTTTCTGTAGAAGATTTTTTGCAAATTGAAACAAACACATAATATTACCTACCTTCTTAGAAGTTTGTTTTTCCAAAATCCCAAGGGCTGGTTAGGGGTCTCAGAAATACAAAACTCAAAATGAAGGGTTGTTGCAATTGAAGGGAATTTATACAAAAAAAGCAAAAAACAACAATGTAGTGCCACTCCATTTCAAGAATTTCATTCTTTTAAAAATTGTGCTTTTACACCTCGGAGTCCTTTATGCAGCAACTTTAGGTTATCTGTAGGTCTTCTCTGAAAAAAACAATGTGGTATAGGGGGAGTGAATAACAAAGTGACCTATGGGAAATTGAAAGAACAAGTGTTATACAGGGATTGCTTTCGTCAAGCAATGTGAAATTTTACACCAATTTGTATTTACCAGCTATGAAGCAGGGTTTGGTGTCACAGAACTGTACAGGAACTTGATGCCAAATTGAAAGGGAATATGCCCTATGCTGTACAATTTTTGTATATGTTTGGTAATGGTCCCAAATAACAAAGTTCATATCTGCATTTGGCTATTGGTATTTCATGTGGCTTATCAAAATTTTGGAAGTATGACCAAATGGACAATTGAAAACACATCATAACCGTCTTCAACCCCCTCCCCAAACAAGAGAAGATGGTGCAAAAAAAAAGATTTTGTGGAAAACAAACATGAGTTAAAATGAACCTTTCATATTCACAAACATTCTTTTGTTGCACACCTTCACAGGGATAACAGCAATCGAGCAATCAACAGGTCTAAATCTTTTCCTGCATGATAGTGTGGTTTGAATAGATTATAGTTTCACACAAGATCTCAATGATTGACTTTGAGGAAATTGCATATTAAAGAAATTGACAATTTTAAATAAAGATACTCAAACTTCCATGAATCACGAGAGATCAAGGATGCTGTGGCCTACTCCAGAAGGTGTGGGCGTGAGTTGTGCAATGAGTGAAACAAACCAATAAGTGACACTTCCCCATATACTAACGTCCCTTAACTGCATTTTTTCCATTTCAAAAAAATCACGGAGCGGAACCTGTTTTTTTTGGGGAAATTGCCCCTAGTATCTAACTAGAAAAATAACGCTACCACCTTTTGGCGGGTGATCGTCAGGTATGTATTCTTTTTCCGAAAAGGATGTTTGTGATATAG
>JAMKCH010022909.1:0-43980 GCA_023653785.1 Ophioderma brevispina
CGACAAACCACATGCGTAAAAAATTGTGTCCGGAAACTAAGAAAAAAGAGAAAGGACAACACCCCCCCTATCCTTTCTATCACATTCACTCGTAACCCCCCCTCTCCTGCTACTCTCCCGGCTCGTTTCCTATCTTTCTAAAAACTGGGTTCAATGTTTTGTGGTCAGTTAGTGGAATATTGACCTTTTGGGTTGACATGAAAACATACATTACTACAGAATCTCAGTCGGCCCTTAAAACTGCAGGAGCAGCCCACCAAATCATACTAAAATCGTTGGACAAACTTTCAAACCAAACACTTGTGAATCCACAGTGTTCTGTTTTACAATACAACAAATTACCCCTGGGAATAAAGTGCATGTACTTCTGTACTATGTATTTCTCTTTATCTAAACAGGAAATGCATAAAATTTAAAAACAGTATATGTATTGAATAAGGAATCAAGAGGAAAAAAAGGTTCCACCCTACTGCACACACACATTATATTTTCCTTTAAAAAAATTAAATGTCTTAACACTTAAGTGGTCAAGGTCGTGGGCATGCTGTGGTTGGTCGGGGGTCCCCTAGGACCCACAAACTAAAAAAATGCATTTCTGATAAGGAATATTTCAATAAATCATCACAGTCAAGGACTACTCTGAAACATTAATAACACAACAAAAAAAAAGAAGCGAAAAATACTGCAAGTAAACTTGCATCACCCCCTGGCAAGATTGGCAGTCTGGAACATGACCGCAGATGACCTTGACCTTGGTCCATGACCTTGACAATCATCCACATTATGAAGGGACCCCTATTGTACCAAACCACAAAGTCTGAGCATCAAATGGTAATCGATTGAGCCCAGATTATTGGTCAAGCATGAGTTGCAAAACAAAATATTGGTGTGAGTTGTAGTCGAGCCAATATACCCTCATAATATCCATAACAAACATCTAATCAATAATGGTTTAAATTGGACTTTTCGAAACCTAAATAAACTGGAACATACACATACACAAATACAACATGGACTCAGATGACTTTGACCTTGGTCTTGGCCGTGGACATCATCCACATATGAAGGGAATGTGGAATCTCTGCAATGCGTGACATGGATTTTCTTCGAAACGACATGTCAGTAGTGCAGGATAACAAGTTGACAACGGCCTTCATTATCATTTGCGTTCATTGCAAATGTGTGAAAAAACTGATTTTAGGGCCTATATGCCCACCTTGAACACTTAAGTGTAAACATTGAAACATGTTGCCAATAAAACAATCTAAAGCACGTAAAAACATTGCATTAAACTCTTGAAATGAGCAATTTCAGTCATCTTTACAAGCCATTATGAAAAGGAATCTTTCCCATTCATGCAATAGGGGGAAAATAGAATTGTCTTGCAGCCATGGATATTACGATACGTATATATTACAATTAAAACTACTTATATTTTCATTCGAGTAATCTAAAAAAGCTCTACCTACCACATCACCTCATCCCGTCCATGTCTCGGTGTACTGGTGCATTTTAAATTCCGAGACTTTTTAACCACTTCATGTTAATAAACAAATCTACAAGTCCTGTATTATCTAGAGATTATCGGGCCGGTCCAAACTCAGTGTTAACTCAACAGCACGCACACCAATCCAATGACACTGTTTGATGTATTACCCACGTACAAACTGAAAATCAAGTGATCAGCTGTGATCGTGAGACCGTCTTGCTTGAACGCAGTTTGTGATAGACAAATCACAATCAGATCGCCCATGAAGATAATAGTACATAAAGGAAATTATGACTTTATCTCAGTCCCATTTTTAAGTTTTAGGTCCCATGACACATGACACACATGAATAATCAATAGTCATCAAAGCAACTGCTGACACTAGTATCGATTTGATATGTGCTCAGGTTGTGCACGGTGTCAGTGGGAGTCATAGCTTTGAGTCATGTGGACATTGGCATTAGATCACCAATCAAATGCTTACCTATCTATGGAAGTCACTATCTTATTGGATGTAACAGAGTTTCAAAACTACAGGAATTTCCCCTTTTGAGGACTGGTATTTTGGACCGGCTTGAATTTCACAATAACTAAAAATTTTGTACACTGCATGCTTCCAGTAGGTGTTAAATCAACTATCCAATATTAGAGTATTCCCTGGTTTGAACACTGTTACGATACACTTGCTTACTACTTCCAAAAATGGGTACTTTAGGCTTAATTATACATAACCAAAAATGTTGATATAATCACATCCCTATTTGCCTTTACAGGTGAAAAAAGACGATTTCAAAATAACATGTGTCCCGAAAAAATGTGAAAATTATGATTTTTGGCACTGGTATAAAGCTTTATATCAAACAATACCCCCATTTCTGTAAGAATAACTGAGAAATGGCTTCGTGGTACAAAAGTGTGAAATTTCTAATGTTGTATAGGAAGCAGATATGAAATGCAGCTTAGGTTCTCTATTGAAATATAAAGCATATACAAATCACCTTTTGTCTCATTTTAATTCTTTATGTACCAAATAAAAGATAGGGAATCAATTGGGCATCTTATCTATCTGAAATCACTATATACATCAGAAAATTATGGATGACTTGAAACTCTTGTTGCACCTGCCAAAGGTTATTTTCAGCCACCCACATTACCCATGTATAAAAGGACAATGGCAGCAAAATGGCAGAATACTTAAAAAATACATTTTCACTCAATTTGCTGACTTGTAAAGGACGTACCCCACAAGCTCTAAAATACAAAAAAAATTTTTTTAAATGTAGAAAAACAGTCAGAAAATATAATTTGAGTCGGTTTGAGTGCCAGAAAGCCTTAACTCATAAGGAGTTACAACTTTTCTGGTCTCAAACCTCATGATATTACCAATAATGGGAAACATTCTTTTTGATTCCCCAGTCAAGTTTGCAAATTCTATCCATCACAAGATACCTTTGTGCTATTTGGGTAAGGTTCAATGTAATTTGCTGTTCACCTTGGAGAAGACATATACAGACTTGTGCATAAGGCAAAAAAACCAAGTTGTTTTAAGAAGGTAGCTCAAAAGCCCAAAATATGAAATGCATATTTTAAATATCATATTTATTGTTTCTAAAGGACTTCCAGAAATGCTCAAATCCGGGCCCAAAGGCAAGTCAAAACAGCTGCAAAAACTATACTGTAAAATATTAGTTTATAAAACAAAATATCAATCTGGGATCACTTTTTTTATATATCTGAGAGGTTTTTTTGTCGGAAAAAATTCTAAATTTTTCATCAATAAAACCCCCAAAAAATGTGGTACAAAACATCTATACTTGCAAGGTGCCTTGACTATTGAAACCACAGCGGTATATAATGCCTTACAGATCACTAGCATGATTTAAACATTTGTCACTCACAGACCTATGGCTCTGATCAAGATGCATACACAAAAAGTTATGCTAGCAAAAGCTATGCTGCATTTTTTTCAATGCAGAAAAAATATTAGAAAATGCGAGTGGCTAATTGAAAGGAAAAAAATCTCAAAAGTGTGGTCGGGGAATTCACCATAGCAAGAATAGATTGTAATGTTAGTGAATGTTTTATGTTTCTGTGCATTACCCGTTGCAGAATAGGACATTCAACTCCTGGAAAATCCCCACAGTAAAAAATAGAGAGAGGAAAACGGGGGTCAGTAGGGTGGGAAGTTCAAGCAAAGTGGACAAAAATAGACCACCCACAAATGGTTTAATAAGGATATGTTATCCTTGCAGACAGGATTTCATAATGGTTCTTTGACAACAGTGAAAGTTATCAAAGTGCATTTGTGTAAACCCTGCAGATATGGTTGATTTAATAACAATTGATCTGTGCATATCACCCCAACCAATATATAGGAAAGGGAATAAATTTCGAAACACATGACAATTAGTAATTGACTGAATCAGTACAAATACACAACAAAAAGAAATAACCCTAACTTTACAATCGTAAACCCCGTTTTATAATCTGTAGTCTAATACATTAGTCTCAGTTACAATGATTTTTTGTTAAAAAAGCAGGGAAGCAGGAGAAGCCATTCCAATTGCCATTTTCAACTTTATACCCTTAAGGGTACCTGTAGGGACATCAAGGTCAAAATTGAATTTTCATTTAAACGGGGATGGCCCAATTTTAATTATATAAGTTTTCATCTTGACTTGGATGGCTTTGAACCAAAAAACCCCACCTGTAATGATTCGCGATGATATTTAGTAATTTTGATGTAATAGCTAACAAGGGGAGTTGTGTAAGTGAACATAGAGTACGGTGTAAAAAGAAATGGTCAACCAAAATGGGGCACACTTTCGTTTATAAAACATCCAAACCAAACTTATAGCCCTAAGATTTCACAGGGTAAATGGAGAAAGTAGATTTTGTCAGATACCAAAATATTGACAACTTCCTGGTAAAATATGGATTTAAAGTTGAAAAATAACCTGCTTCTGCTCAAAATTTGATTAAATTAAAAAAAAAAAAAAAAAATCATGATTTAAATTATTCAAAAATCAGTAATGAAGTTCAATGAATTTCTTATGCATTCCTTTATTTTTAATTTATTTTAATTGTCCCCCTATTAGTAAGATTTTGAGTGAATTTGGACTCTTTGGATCCTATTTCCGGCATCATGCTTCCATTATTGTATTCATATAAACTTAAAGGCACTTCAGTAATTTGAAAAAAAATCAAAAACTCATACCCTACAAGTGATAAGACCAAAGACAGTAATGATAAAGATTGGATATTTTAGGAATGTTTGTCCGCGTCCGTTAAGGCACATTACTACAACACGTAATGAATGAAGATTATATTTGAAGACTGCTGTTTTTTCCTATCAATTTCTCAGTTGGATAAAATACTTCTGGAAAATTTTATAGACTTATCCTTCACTTTTAAGCTATTCCTGCCAAATTTGTAATTTTGATGCTAATTTTAGATTTACTAAACTTGGTCAACTTTTAGAAAGTGGGGGAAAAAATACCCATTCATATACCAATCAGGCTTGTAAAAGGAGTCAATGTATAATAGAAGGCCGATTTTGTGACCGAAGGGGCCGCCCTCCCTGTAGAGTACGTGGGCCGCCACATCCCTGTATAGGCCTTTTGTACTAAAGTAACCCCAATTCCTGGTTCCCAATCCCTAGGAAAGCGGCTCATTTCTAGAAGGTTAGTTCATTGAAACTTTTTAAAAGTGTCTGTATTTCTCACATGATCCAGTTGAGTATTAGTAATTTATGTATTCATGTTTGTGTTAATGAATAACACAACCTGATAATTGAAACTTGACCGTTGACCCCAAACTGACTGCATATGATGTGAAATGAAAGCAATAAGTCTGGTGGCGAGTGCAAGTGGACATATGATTCAGGTTTTGAAATTATGATACACATTCAACGTGTGTTTTTTGTAATAAAAACGACAATGATAGAAACACACATGTAGTGTGGTCAACAAGCTAAATGAAAAATAATGTTAAATTTGGATTTCCTTTGGGCTATGATATTAGTGAGGGACTGTAGTGCACATATATCATGTGAGTGTGCAAATCTGGGATAAAATTGTAATTTTGGTACAATTACTTTATTGCATTGATAAGAAAACTAGATCATTCAATGATGCGTAGCCGATTAATAGCTTTCTTTTACAAGATTAATTTTGCTCATAAAATCCAATCATAGTGGAAATGAGGAAGGGGAAACAAGGAAAATAGCTTTCGACTGATATAAAAATTTTTGAACCATATTGTAACTTTGGGTCCCTGGGGACGAGGCATCAGGACGTTTATAGACTCTAAGGAAGCTGGCGTAGTTTATTGAATGAAATTTACTCTAATGTTTGTAAACATGTTTGAAAATGTTTATTCTGAATGAGGTGTGGAAGAAGAATGGTTTTGTTTTTAGCTTCTGATGTAGAATTCTATCGTGTAATATTCTAAGGGCGACAGCATGCTTTTAGTGCAAAAAACTCTGTCCTCGTTTTAAAACAATTAAGCTAGTTTATAAGTTAAGGGAGTGTAACTTTAGACTTGGTTTAAACCAATGTTAATCTACGTGAGTGGACCTTTGTGCTTCAGCATATTTTACAAGTTTGTCATAAGGGTGGGAAAATCCCTCAGGTTTGGCCATTTCGACCCATCTTGAAGAAATTACTTCATTTCAAAATTGAGAGCATGTTGAATGGTAAAAGGTTGGTGATGTAGGATTAAACATCTGGTTTAGTCCCCCGGGGGGTAACTCGGTATTCTGCTCGGGTGTAATCAACGACGTTACACAAACCTGAGACCTAACAGATCATTTACTCCAACTTGAAGATTACCTGCTATTGATCACATGTACATTGTTGTTAAACCAATGAAATACCAATCACAACACAATGAGCTGGCATACCAGGGGGGTATACCAGCTCATTTTGTAGTGTTACAGCTAATTGGTAGTGTAACAGCATTGTGTATGTACAGCTCAATTGTTGTAGTTCCCCAGGTATGAGCCAGCTCATTGTGTAGTGTACGGGGCATGGTATTTCATAGATTACAATCATCCACATGTGATCAATGAGTATCATCTTCAAGTTGGGAGTAAATGGGCGGGCAGGTCTTGGTTTTGTGTAACGCGGGTGATGGTTACATGAGCAGAATACACAGTTAACCCCCTTGGGGTTTAGTCCCAGGTCTAAGTATCTTTTAGAATACCAGGCAAATACCTTGCATGTATTTTCCTCGCTTGAAGATGATACGGTATCGGCATTTTGCTGAAAGATGAACCAATGGACAGAGAGGGGCATTCCCCGGTAGCAGCTTTCAGGTCGTGGCCGCAGCACCAGAAGGCGGCACCAGGGGCGGTGGCAGGGGGGCAGCCGCCCCTGAGATTTTCCAAATTTCGGCTTTTAAAAAAACGGGGTTGCGCAAAAATTAGGGTTTTTTTTTAACCAAAATGAGTTCAGTTTTGTACTGGTTCACACCCTATGATGTTTCGCCCCTTTGACTATGATTTTACTCTGGCGCTGCCCCTGCCGCAGCACTGCTTGGAAGGAGGGCTATCTCTCTATTAAGATAAATCCTACCTCAGAAAGGGCAAAAATTTGTCTTTTGAGCCCTATAAATGTGCAAGAAGAAATCAGTTTTAAGATTTCACAAAATGGGGTCAAAGTTCACATAGGGCTATCAAAGGTCACTTTGTTTTACACCACATATATGAGCCTGGGGCCAGATGGTCTTCTTGGACCAAGTTGAAGTAAATCAGTTCAAGGCTTGTATGTGATGGAGAAAATGAGCAATTGTTAAGGGCCATGGTACAAATACCTAATAGGCATCGTTCCCAGGGACCCTAGATTGTACCGGAAGTGGTTAAAAGTTGTGTGTCAGAAGACAGCTGCTATTTTTTCTCATTTTTTTTTTTTTTACCCCCCATGTGAAATTCTGGGGATAAATGTGTAGTATTGACACAACCCCATAATGCATTTCAAACGACTGCTATGAAAGATTAATAACAAATCGAGATTAATGCGGGTTGGCCATTAGCGACCTGGGTCACTAGGGACCCTAGGGGCGCTAAAGGGCACAACCCGATTAATGCAGGGCAAGTATTGTTTTAATTCATTTGTTAACAGCGTTCAGGTTATATTTCTTACAGAAAAATAAATATCGTAGATTATTTAAAATGATGTTTAAAAATTCAAACAAGGGCCTCGAACTAGCTCTAGTAAAATGGGTCAGTAAATTTGGTCAGTAAATGTACCAACCCATTCTTTTAAGCGATTGAGTGGGGCTTACAAACATCCCTTGTTAGCCCCATATCAAAACATATTGAAGTAATCAGCGTGGAACTTTAGAGATTGGGTTTTGGGGTCAAGGTCATTCAATCAAGATGAAAACTTTATATAGAAGCTCGGAGACACTGGCGAGCACAGAAATAAAGAATCATTCATATAAAGGTCCTCCCATTCTCTATATAAAAAAATATAATACGGCCCGCTTGAAAAACTCTGAAATAAAGACTGAAATCCATTAGTGCTCGTTCACTGTATCAATTAACACAGTCTTCTGTGGATCAGTGGTATTTCTCACGCCAGGAATGCGAGAGACTCCGGGTTCGAGACCGTGTATTTTTGGTCTTTATTTAGTTCTTGCTCGCATGTTTCTACGAGCTTCTATATAATATTTACCAATTTAATTCTCGATTTCTCACGCCTAGAATGCGAGAGGTCCGGGTTCGAGGACCGTGTATTTTTGTTCTTTATTGTTCTGTGATGCCCAGTTTCTCCGAACTTCTATAAATATTTACCAATTTAATGGCTCAGGTTGTATTATTTACTTGATCCTAGCGTGCATTGAATTGAGTTCGCTTCGTCATAGATTCTGGCAGAATCATGCAATAAGGTCCTCCCATTCTATCAATCTAAAAAAGATGAAACCTTTATATAAACACAACTCGGGCCATCCCCTTTACCTTTGTTTACTTGTGACACAGCAGCTACGGAAAAAGCCATCCCTATGTGTATTCCTGCTAAAGCAGGCGACAACGACAATGAAAAAATGAGTAAACGGTAAATTTTCCGTCTTCTCAATTTTTATAAGTGTCATTGTTCCATGTGACAATAACTGAGCATTTTTGATTGTATAATATCTATGACTTGGCTCATTCCTGCCTGTTATTGTGGCAGTATCTCAACAATAAACAAGGAGACCATCATGACACTCGCATTGCTTGCACAGGCTCGCTGGCCGGGGAGTATTCATCATATACTAATGGCTAGTCTGACTCGACTGTGGTCGTTTTTATCCACAGCGATTTTTGGGTTCGATGATAAATCACCGCAGTCTCGAGTAGTAGTAAAACTAAAACTAAAGGAATTCTACCAGAGAAATTGAGTACTAGAATCAAGAAAATTAGAGCGGTCCGTAACGAAAACATCATTCCGATTAAAGGGAATGTGTTGATTTGCTCGTATATTTAAGGTTGCAGTGTGAAACTAACCGTTGTCTAGAAATCGTCTTGAAAAGACGGTTTATTTCATTTCCCTTTCGTTTTGATTCGGGACAGCATTTTCTTTGTAATCAGATTCAGCTGTCCAGTGTTTCTATTAAAATTTTACGCAATTTTTTTTATTATTTGGACTTGCTACAATGCCCATCTGTCATTGATTTTCAAGGAACTTAACATATGACGAGGTCATTTAGGGGGTTTGGAAATTGATAGAATAATAAAGGCGGGGTTGGAGAGATCAGATAATGTATACATACATGTAGGACTTAGTTGGTTAAGGCCAATGAAAGTCAATATTATGTTTCCCGTAACATTGTTTGCCAATCATAATGAGGCAACAGGCAAACTATTTCATTTTTCATTATTTTAATTCTTATTTTGCAGAGTTAGTAAAGGCCATTTCACAACCTTCAGTGTACTCTAATTACCTACAATATTGTCTCAAACCACCCACCAATACATTTTTCAAAAGGATTGGCAACTGTGCATGGTTCAAAATCACTAAAATCACATCACAAGACTGCTCACAAGAAGATTAGAAGACCCCTCGATATTTTCTTAAAATACAAAATAATGAACTTTTAAGGGATTCGGCCATCTCAAACGGCCGCGGCACACAAATCATAACGCGGGCGGGTTACGGGAAACATAACATCAACTTTCAATTAAGCCTCATTATTAAATTTTGTTTTGTCTATTGTTCTTTAGGAAATATGTCGTCTACGATCTTTCTTCCCACCATGCCCCATCTTTGTACTTCAGTGTTCAATCACACCAGGTGCATACACAGGGGACTCACGTTTGTTGACTTTACTGAAAAAAAATTCTCGGAGGAAAGAATTTGGTATTGTGCCACCACCCTATGAATTTGGCAGCCTTTAATGGAATAAAAACGTGTCTGAATGTTTTACTCCTCTTGAGCCAAGAACAACAAGAAAATTTCCATGAGTTTGTAAGGACCCTGTCAACCCGACCGGCGACACTCTCCATCTCTATCAATGAATCTAACAACAACAAAAACACACTTGGTGCTTAGCGTTGATTTACAAATATGGCAGTTGCTGGCTTGACGATCGCGGAAATGAGCCCTATTATACATGTATAAGTTACGGTATGAACTTCACCTAACACATACAATGAGATGATATTGTGACCCCGGATTTTCATGACCTTCAAAGCTTTAAAATAGTCTCACTTCCAGGTTAGTGGTGGTCAAGGGCACGCTACGATCACACATTGACTTTGGGTGAGAAGATTTGTTTTGAGAAGCCCTCAAAAAGAGTTTGACATTGACACAAGCCATCAAAGTGACAGTTTGATACTACAGTTCATTAGAGTAGAATTTTCTTTTTCAACCAGTTGTTCGAATTTTTATTCCCCCCCCCCCCCTTGGCTTGGGATTCTAAAAAAATCCAGAAGGCACACAAAAAATCTGGAAACTGCAGACAAATACAGACATAATGTGACCTGCTCCCACAAAATCAGGACAAAGTCGCCAGAGTACTTTAGGAGAAAAGATCATTAAACTTGTGTAAAATCAATAGAAAACAAGGAGAACTGCGTATTACGCGATGCGTAAATATGTCCGCGCCGAATGTTGCGATCACTAACATGTGAATAAATGCAACTCAACACCCTACCCCCTCCCAAATACCCCGCAACACTCCACCCCCTCCCCAACACCCCGCAACACCCCACGACCTCCCCAACAACCCACACTCCCCAACACCCCACCTCCTAATCCACCCAACACCCCGCAACACCCCCACCCCTCCTTAAACACATACTCCACACCCCACCCTACCCAATACCATATAACAGCCTCCCCTTTCCCAAACACACGCAACACACCATCCCTCCACACCCTCATCCCTCCGCAACATCCTGCATCACTCCATCCCCCTCCCCAACACCCACAACACTCCCACCCCTCCCCAACACCATGCAACAACCCACCTCCCCACACCCCGCAATAACCCAACCACCCAACACCCAGCAATACCCAACCCCTCCCAACCCCCGCCACACCACCACCCTCTCCCCAACACCCCACTCCATCTCCAACAACCAACCCCCTCTCAACACCCAAACCCCTCCCCAACACCCCAACCCCTCCACACACAACCAACCCCTCCCCAACACCTCCCCTAGCTAGTATTCTCACTGTAGCGAAGGAAGTTTTGCATATTGATGTACCATTTCAGAGATACAGCAATGATGCATATTTAATAGCTCATTTGCCTATGACCTAAGCCGCATAATCACATACTTTCAAATTGCAAAAAAGATGTGTCCATGATAGGCATTATGAAGCGCAGGAATTTTGAGTATTCCAATGTACCGTTTCAAAATATAGTACTTACGCTGATTTTTGCATATAATTAGCTCATTTGCATACTCAATTTGCCCGAACTACGCCAAAAAATCTAATCAGGTCAAGAATTTCAGTCCGCTTTCATTACACCAAATTACATCAGTATACGCTGCGGAAACTCAGAAAATTGTAAAAAGGCCTTGCAGGAAAATTCTCAAATTAGGCAAAATTAGATACTTAATTTAGCAATATTTTACGGCCACATCTAATCAGGTTCGAGAACTTCACCAACCCGCTTCGTTCCACCAAGTTACATCCTTGTTTCGCCCTTACGGAACTCCAAATAAATGGGATACAACATGGGTTAAATAACATTTTATCACAGCGGACAACGGACGACGCTGCTCATTTCATCCCCCCGTTTCGAACTCGTTCGGCTGGACAACAAAAGAATTTCAAGCTTATATCTGGATTTTTTGATGGACAAAAGGAAGTGCAATTTTTTCTGTGGTACACATCATTTTAAAGCTTTTCTCAGCATTTCAAAAATCATCAACTATCTTCAAAATGAAATTTTCCGACTTTATCCAGGTTTCGTGGGAGCATGTCACAAATGCTTGAAACATGCGCAAAATGTTTCTGTGAAATGATAATTGCAAAGTTAGCATTTGTTAAATTGTCCTAACCTAGGTACATCATCTTCAAGCAGTTTCCCCACTGTGGGGTCGCTGTGGCAGAAACCATCCTTCTCCAGCTATGCCTATTATGGACATCAGCCCCATAGCTCCCTGGCCCTGCAGATTGTTGTTCAACAGTCCATCATCTCTATTGTGGTCTTTCCTCCTTGCCTGCACATGTAATCGCTGCTAGTTTTGTTAGATTAAGGTTAAACCCTGGCTAGCTGTCCCAAATCATCCTGGAACCTGGAATGCAATATCAGAACCTGAATGAATTACCCATCTAAATAATCATAAATAATGTGATGATTAAAAAGAAATTGGACCCGAGGGCTGAGCCTTAGGGGAGTCCAACTTCTACCTGAAGATTTGCTGGTGCCTGCCACTGCGGGTGCCCTTCACTACGGTCTCACACCGGGTACATATCTTAGCTTTACTAGTCTGGGTGTGTTCTCAGGAACCTTCTTGCTGTGCATCACCTGTACATTCTTCCCTTGGTAATCAATAACCCTTCTCCAGGTCATGGGTGATTCCATGCAGCTCTTTCGTCCCTCTCTCAATTTCTCCTGCACCTGTCCCTGAGTGCAAATATAGCATCTGCAGTTGACCTCCTTTTCATAAATCCAAACTGCTCATCATCCTGAGTTTATACGACACTCTCTCTCTCAGTGGATGCTCCAGAAATCTCTCATAGATCCTTCATGCTGTGACACCTGAGCTTGATACCTCGCGGCAGTTTCCACAACTCATGATGTCTCCTTTGTTCTTGAATAGGCACCTAAAATGATCCGCCTTACTCTTTTTTGATAAGGTCTTTAACTCTTTTAACATGCTCAGAAAATGGGACACCTCTGCCATACAGGACTACAACTTAACCTCCGAACCATGGTTGCTGGCAACCATTGCATTTATCTTCAGCTTTACATCTAACGCAATTTTTACAACCACGTCTACATTTTTAATGTTGTAGCATGATAAGGCATTTTTTTTTGTTATATTTCAGGAACTAATTTGAGTTTGACCAAGAAACCCTACTCTTGCAGGCTTGACTAGGGCCACTTGAATTAATCTATAACCCCTGCCCACGGCTCAGCACACATACCGCTTCAGCTAGTCACATCACACCCTCTTGTAGAATATATTTATTCTGCAAATCTCAATCTTGTTTGTCAGCAGTTAGATAGCTAGCCTCATAATCCTTTCTGCTGTCTTTTAAAATATAACATGTTCATTATTTTTCAGGTTAGCAGAATAAATTAAACGTAATAAAAATAATAAAAAAAAAAAGCTGCCCATTTGAGGTTATAAGGAAGACTCACATCTTGAAGTTATAAGTGGTAATCAGATGAATGTACTCCATAACATACAATGTAGAAAGCTATACTGTGTGATTGTGAAAAATGCTAACAAGGTTATCAAAAGCAGTTTGGGGCATGAGTATACAATGCCACAGCGACGCCTTGGTATTTCAAGTTTACTTACATGGTTTACTCACAACATCCATTTTGGCTTTGTTGCCAAGACTGTGTAAGACTACTCTGTAGTCCAATTTGTTTTTGTTTTTTACTTTTTTTCCAATTGTTGTGTGTGTGTTTTTTTACTTAACTTTTTCCCCAGTAGGCTTTTTCCCCAGTGGCTACTCGCAAGAGAATGATTAAAACTAGAATTTTCGCGGTTCTCGGCTTTCGCGCTCGCTATATTCAAAGAATATAGCGTGGGCTGCCCCATGACCTTTGACCCTGGCACGTACCTTTGATCTCATCAACAATGAGGGATCGCATGGTGCACCTATGACAAAAGTTTGGTTCCAATTTGAAGCTTCAAGTTTTCAATTTAGATCAATTTTACATTTTAATTTAATTTTTGCTTTTTTGAATTTTGAGGTTTTTTTCATGACCTTGACCTTTCAACATGACCTTTGACCTCATCACCATACGAGGGATCCATTGTGCACCTATGACAGAAGTTTGTTCCAATTGAAGTTAAACTTTTCAATTGAGGTCCATTTAAACAAGTATTTAAAAAAACTGTGTCGGGTCGCCAGGCATAATTTTTACAATAAATAAGAACATTAAAAATCATTTTAATGAGTAGATGGTTTTCTAGTTTTAAGTTGCACTTTTATTACAGAAACATTTAAAAAAGAAATCTCATAACTGAATTAAGTAGATGTTTGATACCTGAGCATAAGATTGCATTAGATTAACCAATCACCTTGTTTACAGACTTGATCTCCCTTGAACCTTTGACTTGGGTGTTTGACATTTGACCGCACTAGTTCTAAGCTTTAATTTAACATAGGTTACACCTTCCCCTGTCATTTCAAATAAAGAAAATAGAAAAAACGCCAAATTGGGCGCAAAATGTGGTTAAAACTGAATCCTCAAATTTTAAGCTGTAATTTAATGTAGTTACAACCTCCTGTCTTTTCAATATAAATATGTTATCTAAAGTTGTCTTAAATAATATCCACATAACATTGTAAAAAGCTTCACTCATTACGTAGTATAACTCTACGTGGCTGGATCATTTTCTTACTTATAAACTCTCCTATTTGTTATCACCCTTTATCTATCCCTGCAACGTTTGAACCAAACTCCCATCAAAAAGCAATGCTTCACAGAGACTAAATCAAAGAACATGCTTTTTTATAAGGCCATTTCAAAACATGCTCTTATGTATCTTTTGTTGAAATGGCATCGATGGCACACCCAACACTAAACAACTCCAAAATTATTAGTAGTACGTAGATATTTTCATAAAAGAAACAGTTAATGAAATGACCTTACAGCTATAGAATAGACTCCTTGTGCAATTTTGAGAGCGTGGTTTCATATAGGCGGGTCGCCTTACTTAACAATTGTGACACACACACATACACACAATCCACACCACACATACCACACATCCACACATACCACGCACAACGGATTGCTAAGTGGTCCTGCCAGCTAAGTGGCGGCCCACAAAAATAGCTGAGGGTAGAGGCGCGATAACTACTAACCTTGAAAATTTCTCTTTTATCATGCAGGTCAATGGAGGGCGCGATAACAACTCCCCGTAAATTTCCACTTCACCATACAGGAGGGCATGTACCTGGTCATGGACTAATTACTTCACTTGGGGTGAGATTGTTAACGGGGGTTTCTATGGCGAGTTCCGTCCAAAATTGGCGGACCCTAATATAAATATGATGTCATCGTTTGAACCAATGACCCATGGATAACAAGGATTTGCGGGGATTGTATCTGGGGAGTTATCTATGTGATCGATAGTTCATGAGCCTGTGTCCATGTGTTGGCTCTATGCACACACACCGCAAGTGCCAAGCATTGCACAGTGTTGAAAAAGGGAAATCCAACATAATTTTTATTGAGAGGCAAATTATTTTGATCGGTATTCATCTTATAATAATAGTCGTGTTATTTGTGCGAGATTAGAACTTTAGATGACTTGTAAGGACTCATTTTTCCAATAGGTAAAGGTAGAGCAACTTGCACATACTTAAAATAAACAATCACAAGAAAAGTTAGATGAATTTCGTTTAAAATATTACCAACAATGTTGTTATATCGAAGTGACTTGATTCATCAAAGATATGAATTATTTCAATTAAAAAAAACCCACTATTCATCCGATTGTATGCATCCCTTCAACAATATTGACGAGTCCTATTCATTTGTATATCTGATGATTGACAGATCTCACTATTCGAATCCACAGAATGCAGATTATCTGACCGCAGCTGAAAGTAACATAGTCGATTTTTTTTGAGGGGAGTGGTCACTGAACTTCCGCGATCACAAACCCTAGAGGGAGGGGAGCCATCTATTGAATGATTATTATTTCGTATAAAAAAGCCGGTACGTGTAAACATAAAGCCCATGACATGAGGTCCCTGAGATATCTTTTTGTGGTATACTGCAATGTCATAAGGTCTAGCCTAATTCAGCTAGTACGGCGTGAATTGCGTCAAGATATTTAGAAATAGAGCAAAATGATAATGATAATAATTAATAGATAACGAATAATGCTGGGTTAAATAAGATGGACAGCACACAAAAATAGAATTTTAAACGAGAATTTCGCGGTTCTCGGCTTTCGCGATCGTATATTCAAAGAATATAAGCTGAGCCGCCCATGACCTTTGACCATGGCACATTACCTTTGATTCTCATCAACATATGAGGGAATGGTGCACCTATGACAAAAGTTTGGTTCCAATTGAAGTTAACTTTTTCAATTGAGGTCAATTTTAAAAAAAACTTAACAATTTGTGACACAGACACTACACCAACACACATCCACACACACATCCACGCAAGCATACACACGCACACGAATTGCTAAGTGGTCCTGCCAGCTATAGCCGGCGGCCCGCCAAATGCAAAAATCGACTATGGCATATAGTCAGTGGAAGTTTAGGCACACAGCTGAAGGATGGAAAGGATTTGACAGACTTTTTATGACAGATTTGTTCCTTCGGACCTAAGCCAATAATTTTTGGAGGGTGTGCAAATTGTTCAGTGGCTTTTTTGAAAAATCCAATATGGGACGACTATCATGTCCAAAATAACGAAAAATCCTTAAAGTATTTCCGATAGAGACAAAATACTTATCGGTACTCAGTGTTTAAGCACGAGAAAGTGGTTGGTAATGTAAATTTATCATGACATTGCCAAAAATCCAATATGGCTGTTCAAAAGTCAATATGCTCTCGGAATCATTAAAATGATCTTAACTCCTCCATTATACCTAATTACGGTAGTTGAATACATACTGAACATCTAAAATATGTTCTGCAGGTGTTCAAAATCTGTACAATTGATCACAATCTGCAAGTGTATTTTAACACCTCTAGCATGCATTTCCAACGCATCCGGACACGTCAAGTGTTCTGCACATTTTGCAGTTTAGAGCTGATCCAATGTCTATATTGCATGCTTTATGCTTTTACACTTATGAGATAATGTAATTTGATCACTAGAAACCCTTATTTGACATTTCTCTGTAATGGACCATTTTCAAAATTCAAGATGGCAGCCAATACAGCCGCTTTAAAAATCGTAAACCTACATTAATGTGTATTATATGTAGTTACATCAACTAATTATTATTTATTAAGGTGAAATTAAGGTTGGGATAAGTTTTTGACCATTTGACATTCTAATCTGGAATTGCTGTTTCTTTAACATACAAAAATGTTAAGATGGGGGCCAATGTGGCTGCCTCTTTACCTTCTTTACAACCTATAAAGTACGTACATCTGTATTGTATTTAGTTAAAAACACCCAAAATTAAAAAAAAAAAAATTGATTATAAAAGTTTTTAAATTAATGTATGTTATGTTGTCTTGAGCATTAATAACTCGTATCGGTTAATTTTTTGGTATATGGTTTACAAACATGATTAAAATTCAAATGACGGCCAATATATTATTAATAGATACAATTATTTGATACGTTTTAAAGATCTTAAAAGGCAGCCATATTGCCTTATATCGTGGATGGTCAATTGTTAACACACTTGAAATATCCAGATAATGAGTTTTGGGTATAGAGCGCAGAATTATGCCTCTATCGCAATATTGAGGAGTTATGGTCCCTTGAATGATTTCAGGGCAATATTGGTTTTAGGGTGGCAATATTGGATTTGATGGTAATGTGTTGTGATCAAAGCACTCATAAACCCGTCCAAAAGTTACCTCCTGCCTTTAGAAACTGGATTGTAGGGCATAAATTTATGATGGCCATTTTGAATGAATTTGAGGGCGATAGCGCCATATGGGATTCTAGAAAAAGGCACTGCCCAGAAATTTTGCACACCCTCCAGAAATTACTAGCTTAGGTCATCATTGACAAAATCATAATAGAAAAAGTCTGTACTCCATTGCCACCCTGTGCCCACATTCTCCTGACTAATAGTCTATATTGCTGTGTGGTTTTTATCAAACACATAAATTTTCAAATTTGTAAAATCATTTACTAAACAAGAGCACCAATGATGTTGCAGCCTCAGTCGTTCATAATTAGACAATTCATATGCATGACAAAATTACCTCTAGTGACCCCGACCGGGACCTCTACCACTATCGGATACACTTCCATATTAGGGAAGCAGTCTGGTCCACTGACCAAGTCTTGTAAATCAGCCCCAATGTTTGCAACAAGAAACATTTGGCAAATGTGAACTGATAGATAATCAACACATTGCATCGAATAAGCTCTGCATGCTAAAAAAATACAGCAAGTAAACTTGCGGTATCCCCCTGGCAGATGGCAGTCTGGAACATAACCTCAGATGACCTTTGACCTTGGTCCATGATGGACCTTTGACACTCATCCACACATGAGGACCCCTATTGGCACCTTAACCCCAAGTCTGGTATAAAATTGGATTCTTTAAGTCATACCCAAATTATTGGTCAAGCTAGGAGTTGAAAAAAATATTGGGCGAGACGCAGTCGGCCCAAATTTTTTAAACTCATAGCGAGACCATTAAATTTGGGTATTGGGCAAAACAAGAATCTAATTTTAATCATTATTATGTTTTGAGAATCTTTGGTCCTATACTTAACTATACACAATTCATTTAGCTTGGCCAGTTCATGACTTGGAGCCAACACCCCGGTGGCCAATATGTCTCTGTCAAAAATAACAATCCCCTGTCTACACCGTCAACCCTCTTCAGATGACATTTATCGCCGATCTGGGATGTCTTTTGAGATCCAGTTTGTTAATTATCATCCTCCGTCGTCTATGCGGTCGTCACAAAAAATAATTTGTTTCCACTTCAAGATTTCCTCGATTGCTCTTTGCCTTACCAAAGTACTCGGTACAACCAGTTTCATGGCCACATTGCTACTGTACTGACACTGGATCAACGATTACCTTGTCATGCTTGTGCTTTACCTGACCTGAAAATCTTTACTCCACCAGCGCGGCTGTACTCTCCCGTGTGTGGCACTATCCCCCCTTTAATCACATCTATTTATTGTTTAAAATCTACTTCCACCAGAAAAATTAGCCATCTCGCAAGGTAAATAAACAACGCTTCCACTTATGAATCGATGCAAAATTGACACGACATGACCGGAATTCAGGTGCACAGACGCTAACCACTTGACGCTACCTACTTCTCCTACTTCTGGGCTACATAATTAGCCTGAATCCTTGGCCACGTCACGCGGCATTATGCCATATTATTCGATGAACATGGCGGGCCAACCGTAATGGATACCAAATGGGTTTACCTATTGGGTTTGTGTACCGCATGCGGCTTAATACTCGTTACCAGGGTGCACAGACATAAACTGCATACTATCGTTCTGGTTAAATTCAATGCAGTTAAGGGAGGTTATGATCCAAATTGGGTGGAATATTTGACACCAAAGTTTTCGAGAGAGTGTAGATTATTGAGAAGTATTGTTTGTAATTGTTCCAGCATGTGTCTAGTAATATAGGACGGAAGATTCTCAACAAATAATAATGGTTTAAATCGGACCTTAAACTTTCGAAGGAGACGCGAAAGAAAAACGAAAAAAACTAACCAAAAACCGAACAAAATGGAACACACGCCACACACACAACACTTACACCCATACACATTACAGACATTCGCAACTCTCGCAATACCCCCTATCTTTCAAGCCAGGGCCTTAAAACTAAATAATCATTCATCACAAAAGAAAGAAAGTAGGGAACACTTGACACCATATGGCCCCAATCCACAGTCACTGATTAGAGGTTAAAAAAAAACTGAGCAGCTAATTGAGGTCATTGAATTTGGGATATGGTAGTGCTTTGGTTGAGAAATTTCCTGAGGGTGGAGGAGGGAGCGTAATTAGCTGAAGTTTGTTAAACCCCATTCGTACACTCCAACTTTGGTTATAACAATTGGATTTTTAAGTCCAATACCCAAAGTTATGGTCAAGCTATGAGTTGAAAAAAAAATATTGGGCGAGCGCAGTCGATTTTGCGAGGGGGTGGGGGGGGGCCCAATATTTTTTCAACTCATAGGCTCCCCCCGCGAGGCCCAAAAACCCTTTGGGTATGGGCGAAAACAAGAATCGAATTTTATCATTATTATGTTTGAGAAGAATCTTGTGTCCTATTACTTATAACACAATCATTAAGCTTGGACAGTTCATGAATTGGCCCAACACCCCGGGGGCCAATATAAAGGTTTATCGTATAGAACCCGCACCAAGGACATGGGTCCGAAAAGGGGGCAAGAGCACCACACACGTCGATGATCATGATTTGTTTCCATGCACTGTCAATAAGGCAAAACTTAATTGAAAAAAACAAAAAATTAAAAAACTGAAAAAAATATTTTTCAATTATGTTTTAAAGTTTGTAATGATGATAAAGGTACTACCAGGTTGGTGTACATGCGATATTATAGTATCTTGGTTTTATGAAAGTAAGGACAAATTATCCTCAAAATACCCAGAAAATTCACCACTTTCGTCAGCAGCTGTTATCGAAAGATGGTTTTGTAGCGTGCGCCGCCAATGGGAAGTTGTTGGGACTACCCGGTAACCCCGAATCTCCGTTCCCAGTAGAGTTTAAGTAAAATTACAAATTTATTCATTGCGTCTATTGAAGCAGCCGAATCATTAATCCCCCCAGTATTGATTAGCATTTCACAATTTGAATATGAGTTTCATTTTAATATTAGTTCAGAAAAGAGGGACCTTTTCGTGGAACGACGGGCCATCTGAGGAGACAACCGGAACACGAGGCAAACGTGGTCATCGATTGCCGCTTGATCAGGCCCAAAACATCGCGCATCGCACCACAGAAAAAAAACTGTTAGACTTCTATCAACCTTCCTGCATTTTCATAACTGTAATTTTGATCAACCATAATGATTAATTTTTTTTTGTTTAGAGGCCTACATCAAGTTTAGACAGTTGTTTAAAGTTTGTTCCTGTCAAGTTTCAAATAGTGTTCATTGACGAAGGATTTACCATTTTCAAATCACAGTGGTAGGCCGAACGGATTCGGCCGCCCGCGGAAGTGTGCATATGGAGTTATTTATAGTTGTGTGAAGTGGATCCATCATAATTCTGGTAAGTGTTGTCGACAAACATACGATCATACAAATAAATTACACTGATGAAAAACAAGAGTAAAATAAAATGTTTCAACTGCTTATGTTAAACATACCTGTGATTGAGGTACTTGACCTGTCGGTCCTACCCATCGCCTGAATCATGGTCGTGCAACAGATCGCTGACGTTACGCTTACGCCTGTTCCACCGTCGGGCCCATGTGTCAAGTGCCGGGAAGACCTCTATCCATGCGCCTATACTGGACTTCAATAGCATCCAATATTCTTGCTGGAAGTTGGCAGAAGCTTTGGCAGAGGTTTGGAATCTACCGCTGCAGTCGGCTAAATCATTCCTGTCGGACCTCTGCCCTGCATTTCCATCAACTCGAAATGCAAGCGGCCTATGCATGTATGTATGATAAATTAGTATCATTTAAATGGCGTTGGAAGGGGTTCTTGTCAATCTAGTCACACGACATATGTCTTTGTTGTGAGATTTTCTATTAATTTAATTGAATGATTTTTAACGGCGACATATCCACTAAACTGCTCAAGGCCTGTGCGGAAAGCGTGTGTGAAAGGCGCTCAGCACATTAAAGAAACCATATACAGAAAAGATTTATCGACCAAGGAGATCGATTTTAGACGCAGGAGGAAGGAAAACGGAGTTACCTGGAGAAAAAACGCGGGGGATACGAGTTAGATCGAGGAAGAAACCAAAAGTCACATTAAAGCCACCGAACGAGTCCCGTCGTGTGGGATCGAACCCGAAGAGACCTCATTGCACCAACCCGTCCCCCCAAACAGAAAAAAATTGTAGCAAACAAGTGATCAGCAAACATACCAGCACCCAGACAGACAGATATATCATAGTATTCACACCCCCCACAACACCAAACACGTGCGCATGTGCGCGCATGCACATACCATTATTTGGAAGACTATGGGACTTTTTATGGCCTCACTTCTACTCAAAAATTTTGCTTCAATTTTAAATTTCAGATTGCATGTAACATTGTAAAATCATTTACCTTTTGGCTCTCCGGATGTGCCATGTGCATCAAAATACATAGATTCTCTAAGTGACTCTGAAAACAAAAGATAAATTTAGAGTTTTTGTTAAACAGATGATAACAATTTCATGCTGCTTTGACGTTCCACAAGATCAGATACACAGCACCAAATTGACAGCTACTATTTCTGATACTAAGCTTAAAGGCCATGGCTCGTTTGCATTAGTATGTCCCAGACCCCAGATTTTACTGGGGTCAAATTTTGGGGTCTGAAGAAAGATACAATTTTTTGCATGTTTGACCCTGTGAGGACCTTCAGGGTAAAGGATATTGGTTTGGAATGTATAAGCGAATATTAATTTTACCAAAGTATTTAGGGGGCTTATACAATACTTTAGTAGCCCTAACATCAAAAACGAATTGAAATGTTAGCAACAAAACTTTACGATGGGTTTATTTTGATTAAAGTCATCAAAAAATTGAAAACTTTATACAATTAAATTGGGTAATCCCCCTTTAATGGAGTATTGCCAAAAACTTTTTGGGTTGTGCAATTGCTGAATTGTTTGCACCTTTACTCATCCCACACTAACTGATCAGCAAATTTCAGGGTTGTGGTGCAGCATTTTGTATTCTCTTCCTACAATGAAAATATTAGGCCCTTAACTTCGGCAAACTTGAATTTGGAAATAATACGTAATGCCAAGCAGCAGCAGCAAATGTATCAAATGCATTCTAACTCACTTTAGCAAAGTGTGGGTCATATAAGGTGACCTTTTACCTCAACTTGGGGCCATACTTTTACTATAGTCTGAGAATAATTGTTTGAACCGATACGAACAATCTGCTGCGTGTTTGCAAGAGTCGCACTGCTGTAGACAGCACATAAATTTCATTAAAATAGACACGCGATACACCACGGGTTACAGGGTCCACAAGTCGGTACAGTCAATCAGGAGGGTCACGCCAACATGCGTTATGTTCTGTTACACGAGAAGATAAATAACAATCCGCTGTGGACCTCGATAGCTGGTCGAAAAAGCTCTGAAAAAGTCATGTTTGAGGTCCAAAAATAACGGATTCATTATTAAAATAATGTACTACTGGTGCTGAATGTCAACTACATAGCTAAGCTGGTCTATATGACGTGAAGTTGGAAGGGTGTTTGAAGGTTAAAAACAACAAAGTGAAAGCGAGGAATTTAAAAAAAAAAGAATGGTCTCTGAAGTAGTAGCAAATCCCAGCAAATTTTAGAGAATACCAAATCAGTAATTGGATTGTGTGCTATAAAAAAGTCTGTTGTAAGAAAGCGAAGCCCTCGGAAAGGAAACATGGATAACCTACATTTCTGGCATATGGAATGAATTTTCATATGTATTAACCAGTGATAACATGGGCTTGATTTGCATAGATTTTAACTGCAGACGTTGTGCAGGGAATGTGGACAAGCAAGGTTGTTTGCCTAATTTCTGTATTGTATGAAAGCGTGAACAATGTACTTGGGTGACCTGCCGCCTAACTGGTACTGCATACGCTAGTTCAAACACATTATTACGGCGACTATAACACTGACTTAATATTTAATTCCACAACCCATACCGCAACTCACTGACCACGCTGAATTTTGAGACCAAATTTGAGTAACTCTCGGTAGGCACACATGTGAGTCCAGTGGATACAATAGCCGCCTCATAAATCCAAAGGTCATGGATCGGGTCTGCATGGGTTGTGCCCCGAGGCAAGGCACATTATTCACATGCCTCTCTTCACAAGGTGCAAATAGAGAACTGCTAGAGGATATGTTGTCCATTGGCATGCCAAAAGTCTAAGTATGGCTTGGGCATGGCAGCTGATATATTCAAAGGTAGTTGATATTAATTGAAAAGTGTGTTTTGATGTTTTTGTGAAAGGTGAAAAAATGACAACTATTATTATCAATCTAAAATAACCCTGTGTTTACTGTAAATTTTAATTTGTATAGTAGAGAACTGATATTTCATGAATCAATTACTATCTTCCCTTGATTATTTTGGTGTGGAGGAAGCAAAGAAGAAATCACACTTGAACCAACCTCTTGGCTTATCCCTAATTTTGGTATCATTTTCTTTATGACCAACTCATTCCAAAAGCACACCTCAAGGTTCTCGTCTTTCATCAAATGCCTCGTAAAGCTTGTCTTTCCAACTTGAAGCCTGTGGTAACACTGATCGGCACTATCTGGTGCTTTATTCTTCCACTATCCATATTTCAGCCTCTTTAAATCCAAGTCATCGGGACATGAGTTTCCAACGGGCCCCAGATCTTTTACTCAATCTGTACAGGTGCTTCTTCATAACAGACGGGTTGCTCGCTTTATAATATACAAGATATTACCAGCTACGAAGAAACAAATCTCAATCCGCAGAAGAAACACTTTACAAAAATTAATTAACGGTGCATTTTGTGATTCTAGCACCCTTCTGTTTATTAACCAACCAGGACCGGGTCGTTTTGACGGCGACGGCCAAATGCAAGGCAAAAGAATCTATTTTATTTTTAACGGCCCAGAGGCAACGGAGAGCAAAAGCTTGGTTTCATTGCATCTCGGCGTTTTTACCGGCACAGGAATTAGTCGCGTAAAATCAAATCACGCCCAGATGCAACGAAACACATCGCGCCATTTTCCGGAAGACGGCCCAGATGCAACGAAAACAAATCGCGCCATGTTCCCGGAAGACGGCCCAAATGCAACGAAAAAACCATCGCGCCATTTACCGGAAAGAGGCCCGCGTGCAACGAGAAACATCGCGTTTAAATGCAATAAAAACAGGGTAAAAAAATAACTAAATAAGTAACTAAATAACCAACTAAATAACAAATGCTTCTGCATGGTGAAGTTTGTAGCATATAGTTCGGCAGTCGTGAGTGGCGCTATGACGCTACTAGTAGGTCGTGAGTATGCGTATTAGGACTACGGCATGATCCAGTTTTACGTCATGAATACGTGTCTGCATAATTACACAATAGCTTACTTATCGCAAAATGGTGGCGCTATCACCATCGAAAATCGAAATTGTTATGGGCATTTGTTACAGTGTCCCGCCTGATGAAAAGCACTGCGCCTTCTGCGGGCAAGAAGGACCAAATGCAGCGAAAAGCCACGCATCATTTCCAGTCAATAACGGGCCGTAGATACAATCAAACGCATCGCGTCATTATCAGGGAAGAAGGCCCCAGATTGCAAACGAAGCATCGCGTCAGTCTCCGGGAAGACGGCCCAGAGCAACGAAACGCCATCGCGGTCATTCTGCGGGAAAACCGTCCCAGATGCAATGATGAAACGCAATGAGAGTCATTTTGCGCGACCAAAAATAGTTGTTGACGGCCAAGAGCAACGACGAAACGCATTTTTCGACCGGTACCACGTTTTAGTTTGGCTTTCAATGCCTCTCGGCAGCGTTAGGGTTAATGGTTAGGAAGATATCGTCAAGCTTACAAGAAGCTTATTCCCAAAAATTGCAGTTGATAGATCTAGCGTTTTGATGTTATGACAACAATGACTGTATCATAGGTTCCATAGGCTAGTGTACTGTAATTTGTCCGTTCAGACAGAAAATAAAATTTGCCAAAGTTCTTACCGCTAGGGAGGTGTACACATGCCCATACTAAGCTAAGGGTCAGAAACTTGTGTCATCCCCCCTGGCAAGATTGGCAGTATGGAACATCCTCAGATGACCTTGGACCTCGGTCATGAACTTGATGACATATCCACCCAAGAAAGGACACCCTATTGAACTTGAACCCCAAGTTGTGTAAATCAGACTTAAACTTTTCGAGGAGATTGTGAAAAGTAAAAACCTTGGGAACTACACACAAACACATCATACAATACACACACATGAACCTCAGATGCCTAGAGCCTCTGGTCAATGACTTGACATCATGCCACCATGAAGGAACCCATACTGACTTGACACCCCCAGACTGGTTTAAATCGGACCTTAAAAACTTTTCGAAGAAGTGAAAAACTGGCATACGGAAATGTTCGGACTGATCGCTTTTATCGCAATATCCTACGCCGGGGGATAAAAATCTCAACTTTTTCAGGTAAGTCGGTGGGGGACGAGGGCTGGGATACAAAAATCCCCGTGTTCTTGTGTGAAATCCAACTTACTTTCTTTAGCTAGTGATGTTTCACTTCTTTAACAAGAAGTTTTCTCAAAATTGGATTATTGACCAGTGATCCTTGCGATATTGACTTGGTGACGGCATGGCTGAAGAGCACTTGGTCAGCTGATCATAGAGATGACCAAGTGAATAGGACCTCGCATGCATTCAAGTTTGCTGTGGATCTAGATCTTCTTCTTTTCATCCATATGGCCTTCTTGCATCTGCTGGTTACTATAGTCATTTTCTTTGTAAAATGCTATTCCTCCAAAGTTCTGAGGATGATTCCCAAATAGTAAGCCAATTTGAATTTCTTGCACTTAGCTTTTCAGTCTCATCTTGTGTTCTTTCTATGATCAGCTGATCCAGAGGCTGTCATCATGCCAAGATGTCATTATGTCAATTTCAAGGATCAGCTGTCAAATCAGTTTGAGAAAAGTATGTGCCACGGTTAGGGTATTAGGTTAGGGTGGCGGAGGTCCCCGGTTCTATTCCAGATGGGACCACTGGCTGGATTTAATCAGGTGGTTCTTAATTGGATTTATCTGTATATGGAGCATTGAATAAATGGAATTTGCTCTCCCCATGGTTGAGGATGTGTTTTAAATCGGACTTTTTTGAAGAGACGAATGAAAAACAAAACCTATAACCCAAAACTGGAACAACACACATACATACATAATGGAAACCTAACCAAAACTGGAACACACATACATTAAGGACATATGCACTATCGCAAAAAACCCACTAATGGCTTTTCAAGCGCATCGGGATAAAAAAAGAGAAAGTTGGATTTCACAGAGAAACTTTTAAATTCTATAAATGACATAACCCTGATGAACCCTTTCAATGATACTTTACAATTCTAAAATTGGACTACAATGGTGAAGAGCATTTGGGTTTCTTAACAGTCAGAATAAACTGGAACTGATTTATAGTTAAATATCAGATCCAATTCAATTTGGAATGGGCAAACCAAATGAAACATCTTATCCTTTGGAAGGGAAAAAAGCATCAGTCTGTTGTATAGAAATTAATGCCCGGTGTTCTATTCTCTTCCTTGTGTAGTGATTTGTCACTAGCTTTGGAGGCAGCAGTGAGTAGAGAGAGTGAAGCACAGACCCAGTTATATCCCCTTTCCGCCTGTGTGGACTGCACTAGTGCTTTGAGCCATTGTGCCTGCTGATTTATGTTTGCACACCAAATCAGTAAAATTAAGTCACGTACATCACTACACAAAGGGAAGAAAATTATGCGTATGTACATAAATCACAGTCAGTTGGCGGAAAGCAAAATTGTTAATCCCTGTCCTTGTTCACACAGAGGAAAATAAACTTCTTGAAGAAGCTTCTTAGGCTATTCGAGAACAACTGATTGATAATCAAGCAAGAAAGAAATAATGTCAAGGGAACTTTGAAAAGAACCACTAGTATAGATCAAAGAGTGACCTATTTACACACTCCCCAAAATGCTTCACACCAGGTAAATATCCGCTGGTTAACAATTTCAGCCAGCCGACGTGGAGCCTGTGATAAACATGCCCCAAACTGTTTTGGGGTGGTAAGGCCATCGGTCAATTTAAGCAAAAGCCAATGCAAAATAGGTTAATTAGCCATACCACTTTCTTGTTTCTCATATACTGTCGAATTACTTGGAATACATTATTATTCTCACCTCTTTTGGGTAACACAGGTGGCGCAGGTGGCATTTCATTGAAATCATTGTTCATACCTGTGAAAAACAGATACGTACCAAACTCTTGAGTAGGATATCAAGTTAAATTCATTGTTTGGTTAATAGGATATGGCACATGTATTTTTGTTTTTAAACGGCCCATTCCTTTCATTATTATTTGCTGTCCACGAGTAATATTGTGATTTTTCTTTTCAGTGCAGATGAATGCTAACCCCAATGCCCCGGTGACATAAACTTTATTGCATTTCCAACAAGGCTCGCCTGCTTTCGCGCTGAATTGTAAGACAAAAAGCAGCCACAGAGTGCAACTGTGCGAGTCCAGGGTGTCCCCCAAAATAAAGTTGTTGCAACCAGATAAACTCCAAGTTCTTTAACTTAGTGTTACTTACCACTATTTCATTTGACACACCCTAGGAGTCACAACATTTTTCATTGTGAGATTCATATTGCAAGTTGAAAACCCCCCACCCACGAGGATAAGTAAGATATGCTTAGGAGTAGCACCCTGGTTTTTGCATTTATAGTATTCTTTACTTCCTGCTCTTTCATTTGACACCACCCCAGGGGTAACAACATTTTCCAAATGTTGGAGAATTAATCTGAGAAGTCCTCATACACGAGCATAATTAAGATGTTTAGGAGTACACCCCCGGGTTTGCATTTTGACTAGGTATTTCTATACTTTCACTCTTCATTTCCCTTTGACACCACCCGTAGGGGTCACAACATTTTCCATTGTGGAGATTATTAATCTTGAAAAGAAAAGTCCCCCACATGAGCACAATTAAGAGATGTTTAGGAGTAGCACCCCCGGGTTTTGGCCTTTATAGTATTTCTTATACTTCTTCACTCTTTCATTGATACCACCCATAGGACGGTCACCACATCTTCCCGTTTGGGATGATATTAATCTTGAAAGTTCCCCAACATAATCATAAACAAGAGATGAGAGTAGCATGACCCCGGTTTGCATTTATCAGTATTTTTATTTAGCTCTGTCCATTTGACCCACCCCAGGGCACAACATTTTCCATTGTAGATTATATTATTAATCATGTTTTTTTGTTTTAATTTAAAATACCCTTAAAATTCACTAAATTTAGGTAAAAATTATGAAAATTTTTCAATTTTGGCAACACTATTTTTGCAAAAATCATTGACCACATTTTAAATTGAGTCGCCTACGGGGGGCCGAAGTGGCGAAAATGCACACTTTTGCGGTCTTATTTCACATTTTCCCAGAATGTAAAAACAGGCTGGCAACCCAAAGACTGACTCGAAGTAGAAAAAAAACCATTCAATGAAAACATGGGCACTGATCTAGCTATATTGAGGTTAATACCTTTGTTGGTGGTTGTATCTCCCCCCCCCTTTTTGATAAGGCTTTTGTTTTGTACACCCTGTTGGTACACCAACCAAATCACACACCGCCATATACTGCCAAATAAACACATGGTGACCTAATTTATTGTAAGGGTAAAGAAACTCTGAATCAAAATTCTTTTTGAAGGTTAGTATTTCACACTGACCACTGACAACCTGTAGAAAATTGGTTTGAATGGACCACAGCATTTTTAGCTGAGTTGCAATTTTAAAATATCAAAGAAGGCCCTTTAAGTGGCCCACATGCTTTTGACCACAATTATTATTCACACAAAGATGTTACCATATAGTTAGTCTTCATTGTAGCGAAGGAATTTTGCATATCCAATGTACCATTTATGCGATACAGCAATTACGCATATGTAATTAGATCAATTGCATCAAACAATGCCCCTTTTATGGAATCCACTTGCAATTGGACCGCAATTGTATTCATACAAAGATTACGGCAATAGAAGTCTCATGTAGCGAAGGAATTGTGCATATCCCATGTACCATTTCAGTGATACCGCAATTTGCCTATTTAATTAGATCAATTGTTATCAAATGCCCCTTTATCGGCCCACATGCACTTTGACTCCAATTATGATTCCCCCAAGAAGATGCATGGCATAGTAATTTTCCATGTAGTCGACGGAAATTTTGCCTATCCCGTGTACGGTTTCCGAGAATACAGTAATTAACGCATAATTGTAATTAGCTCATTTGCATACCTAAGCCTCTTGTATCACACACGCTCAAATTTGGAACAAAAGATGCGGCACCATGAATAGGCTTTCATGAGTGAAGGAATTTTCCGTATCGCATGTATTCCGTTTCAAATTATAGCCTTACGCTGTTTTTTTTGCATATTAATATTAGCTTTTCATTTGCATACTTAATTTGCCCTAAATAACGCCCGAAATCCTAATCAGTTCGAGACTCTCCAGCCCGCTCCTTCCACCAAGTTACATCGTCATACGCCTTATACGTAACTCCATAAAACTTGTACACACGCCTTACGGGAAAATTTTCTTTAATTATCAAATTAGGATACTTCATTACAACATGTTTTTACACCCAAAATCGAATCAGGTTGAGAACTTGTGGACTCGCTTCGTTCCACCAAGTTACTCATCATAGCCCTTACAACTCCAGATAAATCGTCACACAGCCCGTGACACGACGTCAAGCAGACAGACAGCATGAACAGACAGAACGACAGACGACAACAGACACGGACGTACGGCCAGACAGACAAAGACAGACAAAAAGTATTACTAAGTCTCTGCCGAACAACGTTCAGGCCGAGACAAAAGGGGCATACAAAAAAAAAAAAAACAAAAAAAAAGAAATCAGATTTGAAACCATTTACTTTGGATGATAATTTGAAAGGACTCTTTGAAGGTATTTTGACATAAAAAGGATACGTCCACCAAATGCATCTCAAAATGGGTTGGTACATTTTGGTGACACCACTTTGTCTGCTCCCAGTTGAATTCAGCAGCCTTGACTAATAAAGTGCAGGGGATAACTGTACTTTAATTCCGTCAAGGCTGCTGATTCAACTGGGAGCAGAAAAAGTGGGGTCACAAAATGTACCCACCCTCAAACACTAATTGGCAGATGCCTTTAATTGTCGGATTTCAGTTTGCAATTAGCCATGGTGCAGTTATCAAAGGGCACATTAATATCACATCAGGCTGACACATAATTACAATCCACACTCAAGGGATGGTGCTTACATTCTCAATTTCAGGGACGAAATCGTTTGACGAGCACATACTTTCTGGTTCAATAGGGGCGCAGCCTCATGCATATGGCGCGTGTCGTGGACCCCAGCAACAGCAGATCGCTTCGGTGGACTAGTCATAGGCAAGTGCAAAATACGCAGAGAACCCGGATAGTACGAGCTCGTCAAAGTTCTGTCCATCTACTGAAATTTTGAGCCCTTATCTCAACATTGTGTTTTTAAGTGAAAACATTGTTTGAAAAAGTCAAATTTTTGCGATATTCTTAAAGGATGAATTAGTGTTTTCTGCCACCCCACATCCTTAAATCTGGCAGTTTTTCGTTGAGGCTGCATATTCCATAGGTTGGTGGTACAATCCAAATTCTAAGACTTCTTCTTACAACACCACAAAATATCCCAATTCTCTCCCATAGCAATGAGAAACAACTAAGCATTTGTTAAAATTTACCTGCTCTGGTCCTAATATGGAAACTACCAAGTCATGTCGATCACATTCATCCAGAGCATGGATTAGATCTTTCTTACGTCACTACCTAACTGGAAGACTTGAATGCCACCTCATAAGCAAAATATGAGGCACATGGATCTTCATGTTGGAGTCCTTTATATCCCAGTAATGCTGAAAATTCCTTACGATCACATTCAGATCATGGGCAAGAAGTTGCCACCTACAACCCATTTTCCTTAGCATGCCCATCAGTTGTGAACGTGTCACTATAGATACTTGTGTCTGCAATTAAATTTGAAGAAGAATGACATCAAGTTAGCGTTCTTTGGCATTGATGTAAGGCACCTACACTTAGATAATGCCTAACTACATACGACTCTAGTCACAGACAGAATTAGGCAAAAACAATTGTGTGTACTGTGTTTTGGTTTAATCTGCATAGCACAAATGGGCTTGGTATTGACTTGGGCAGAACATTTCGATCAAAGACTTGAAAGTTTCAAAAATACAGCATTCCAAGGAATACATGTGTCGTCTGCCATCGTGGTTTGGGAATGGGGTGAAAGATCACATGGGACTTTCGAGGCCAACTATAGGTATGCCCCAATATGAGTCTGGGCCAGTGTGGGTTATGAATGAGTATGATTAAATTGGATTGATTGAACACATATTTATTGATCACGTTACAAGTTGCTGGAAATGATAATATTGGGCGAGACATGGTCGAGCCAATATTTTAAATCATAGCGAGGGGATACCAATTATAAATGATTCAGCAAAAATTCCAATTTTATCATATTTGTTTTGGATTTGATATTTTTTCCCAAATTTGGATCATTACAAACATAATAATGAGACAACTGTAGACAATGTGTAGAAGAATTTGAATGCAACAAGGCAAGAGGGTAACATTTTGCCACACCCACAGATATGCAGACAGACCCACACAAAGCAACCCAATTACTATCAAAATAATCCAACCACAGTCATCTACCTGCCGCAGACAACACAAAAATGACCTATTTTAATCTTTTGCAACTAATGGATATGATTACCCTTTGCAAATAACCCTCGATATATCATTTAGGCTATATAATTATGACAAGAGTGATCATTTACAGTGTAAATTAGCACTGCTCTGTTCAATAACAGAATGCTGATCTGCTATGTGCTTTGTTGAAAGGGATGAACATGTTAAACAAGGAGGTTCATTCAGTATTAAACAACTCTCAACATGACGCATCTCAAATTTGTACTACCAAAATACTCTTAACAACTGCCTGTCACTACCCTCAAAAGGTGTTCATCGGTCACTCCAAGGGGTTGCAAATATCTCCATTACAAAACAGTCATGTTCTTTCTCAATCTCAAAAGCATACCGCGGTTGGCTTATTTGCAGTTGTTGTAGTCAAGAGGAACCATACAAGATTATTGTCTGATTATACCAGTATTGTCTTTAATAAGAATGGTTTTATAAGTAAAATACTTGCCTTTGGGTTTTGTAGGTCATTTGACAGAAGTTTCCTTACTCCCATCAAGCCGAACAGAGCCCTAGCCACATCTGCAATCCACATGTTTCAGAAAGTCAGAAGAGCAATCACCTTATCGAATTGTAGTGGTGTTTTGGTACCGCCATTGACAAGCATTTTGTAGATTCTTCTGTTCTTCCAGTTTATTGGCATCTTTGATGGCAGATATTCGGCTTTATCAAAGCCAAGGTGTTTGGCTATCTTTTCCCACTCGTCCGGCAATCAATGTAGCCACTTTATCAAGAATTTCATCATGTATACCTAAAGACAATATTACAATACATTTAAATACACTTTGGCATCCATGGTAGGCAAAATCCCATTTCAGACAGACCTTTACTCATAATTTTGCATAGAGTTAAGTTGCACAAAAATATGAACCAACGTCGGGTACAATGAACCAACGGCTGGGTACAATGAACCAACGCTGGGTACATGAACCACGTCTGGGTACAATGAACCACGTCTGGGTACAATGAACCAACGTCTGGTAAATGAACCAACGTCTGGGTACAATGAACCAACTCTGGGTAACAATGAACCAACGTCTGGGTACAATGAACCAACGTCTGGGTACAATGAACCAACGTCGGGTACACTGAACCACCGTCTGGGTACAATGAACCAACGTCTGGGTACAATGAACCACGTCTGGGGACAATTACCCAATGTCCTGGGGACAAATTAACCAAATGTCTGGGTACAATGAACTAATGCTTGGTTGCACTTTGAAGCCAATACCAAAACAACTACAAAACACTCTGACATCTTGTAACATTGAATGCTCTTGACATATCGTTTAGAACCTAACTATACTTCACACAATAAAGAAAAATGGTAGTCCGAGAAATATGTGCCTATATAAGCCTGTCTCAAAAAAATGGTACAATCCAAAAACCTATTTTTTTCAATATTATATCTCATATAAAATACATTCGTATTGACATCATCAGTTAAAGATAAAATAACAGGCTTGCAGGATTTTTTTTCATCTCATTTGGCTTGTTCATCGAGAAACTCCAGTTACTTTACTGCGGAACACAACACTCGAAGTTTGTGCCACTTTCTGTGTTGAAGTGAAAAACGGTGATGATTATGTTAAACATAAGTTATTCAACACTTGAGCAGATATGAACATCTTTAAAAAGGGATTAACTTTTTTCCCTGTCATTAGAACTCTAAAAGTTACTTACTTGGTGGAAGTTATGATCGTAAGTTCTGGCCTTTAAAGATAAAGTGGAGAACAATTCGACATACGTTCTTTGTTAGAAGAGAACCATGACGACAGCGGCGTACACAACCTAGGGGAGTTTCATGGTTCCTTGAAGTTCATGAACGTAAATTCCTACCAACATTGATACTTGCTTCCAAATTCAATTTTTATTGACTTCATAATTAGTACATTCACAAGATATTGCAATATTCTTAAAAAAACCATTTCTTGGATTTGGAGTGGTTTATTTTATTTTTGGTTGCAATTAACATTCCTTCTGGATGATTTTAACAAGATACCAATTTGAAATAATTCAAAGTTCCCCTTTTATCATATTTGTTTTGGATTTGATATTTTTTCCCAAATTTGGATCATTACAAACATAATAATGAGACAACTGTAGACAATGTGTAGAAGAATTTGAATGCAACAAGGCAAGAGGGTAACATTTTGCCACACCCACAGATATGCAGACAGACCCACACAAAGCAACCCAATTACTATCAAAATAATCCAACCACAGTCATCTACCTGCCGCAGACAACACAAAAATGACCTATTTTAATCTTTTGCAACTAATGGATATGATTACCCTTTGCAAATAACCCTCGATATATCATTTAGGCTATATAATTATGACAAGAGTGATCATTTACAGTGTAAATTAGCACTGCTCTGTTCAATAACAGAATGCTGATCTGCTATGTGCTTTGTTGAAAGGGATGAACATGTTAAACAAGGAGGTTCATTCAGTATTAAACAACTCTCAACATGACGCATCTCAAATTTGTACTACCAAAATACTCTTAACAACTGCCTGTCACTACCCTCAAAAGGTGTTCATCGGTCACTCCAAGGGGTTGCAAATATCTCCATTACAAAACAGTCATGTTCTTTCTCAATCTCAAAAGCATACCGCGGTTGGCTTATTTGCAGTTGTTGTAGTCAAGAGGAACCATACAAGATTATTGTCTGATTATACCAGTATTGTCTTTAATAAGAATGGTTTTATAAGTAAAATACTTGCCTTTGGGTTTTGAGTGGTCACTTGAAAGAAAGTTTCTTAATCCCATCACGTCCGAAACGGCACTAGCCACATCTTGCAATCCACATTGTTTCAGAAAGTCAGAAGAGCATCATCTATCGGAATGTAGTGCGGTCTTGTACCGCCAGGACAAAGAATTGTGTCGATCTCGTGCTTCCAGTTTATTGGCATTTTGATGGCGATAATCGGTTTATCAAAGACAGGTGTTGGCTATCTTTTCCCACTTCGTCCGCAATCAATGTAGCCACTTTATCAAGGAAGTTCATTCATGTATACCTAAAGACAATATTACAATCCAGTAAATAACTTGGCATCCATGTAGGCAAAACTCCATTTCAGACCCTTTACTCAATTAATATTTGCATTAGAGTTAAGTTTGACCCCCAAAATATGAACCAACGTCTGGGTACAATGAACCAACGTCTGGGTACAATGAACCAATCTGGGCTTACAAGAACCACGTCTGGGTACAATTTGAACCAACGTTGGTACAATGAAACAAAGTTGGGTACCAATGAACAACGTCTGGGTACAAGAACCAACGGGTCTGGTCAATGACCACAGTATGGGTACACAATGAAACCAAAGTCTGGAGGTACAATGAAACCAACGTTGGGTTATACAATGAACCAACGTCTGGGTACAAGAACCAACGTTCTGGGTACACATGAACCAACGTTGGGTACAATTAAAACCAATGTCTGGGTTACAATTAACAATGTCGGGTACAATGAACAATGCCTTGGTTGCACTGATGAAGCCAATAACCAAAATCATACAACCACACTCTGACACTCGTGTAAACATTGAATGCTCTTGACATATCGTTATAACCTAAATTACTTCACACAATTCAAGAAAAAATTCGTGTCCGAGAAAAGATGTGCCTATATACGCTGTTCTCAAAAAAAAAATGGTACAATCCAAAAACCGATTTTTTTTCAATATTCCCATTCATTCAATAAATAAGTCGTATTGTACACCACATTAAGAAAATAACAGGCTTGCCAGGATTTTTTGTTCACATCTCATTTGCGTTGTTTACAATCGAGAAATAATCAAGTTTACTGCCGGAACCACAAAAATCAGTTTGTGCAACTTTATGGTTGAGTGATGAAAAAAGGTGAATGAATTTGTTAAAACATACGTTATTCACATTGAGCATGTTATGACACCTCTTTAAAAGGGATATTAACTTCATTAGAACCTCTAAAAGTTACTTCAGGTGGAAGTTATGATCAGTAAGTTCTGGCTTTCTAGATTATTAAAGTGGCTCACAGTGCATAATGTCCTTTGTAGAAGAGACCATGAGCGTTTACAGCCCGGCGAACAACAACCTGTAGGGGAGTTTATGGTCTTGAAGTAACATGAAACGTAACCATTACTCCAAACATTTTTTTTGATATTGTTCCACATTCAAAGTTTATTGCTTCAATTAATTTAGTAACCATGCCAAAAGATAGTGCAACATTTTTAAACCATTTCTTTGGATGGAGTGTTTATTTTGTTTGCAATACATTCCTTCTGGCATGATTTTAACAGATATCCAATTTGGAACTAAATAAAAGTTCCATTTCATTGACGTTGACAATAAAATTTTGTATTGTTTCTTATTATGAAAAGATGTTATTTATACAGTGGAACTGATGATAGTGTGACTATTTTAAAACTGTGTCGTTAAAACTTAGACTTCTTTGTTTCACTTAATCTGTTGTTTTGTTTCCTCTTGTCAAGTGCAATCTTTTTTTGTGAGGTTTAAAGACAGCATGCATAACTGGGCGAAGCAAACTAGCCCATGGCATAAAAGTGGCACAAAATCGATTTTGGTGTATCGCATTATTAAACTTGATGATTATCTCTGGATGACACAAGCAAACTACAGATGAAAAAAACCACCATGGGAAAGCCTGGTCCTGTGTATTAATATTAGGACAAGTAAGAGATATGACTTATTTTGAAAATTATATTTATTAACCAAATTTTTTTGATTACCGCAGTTTTTTGAGACAGGATTCTGACATGCCTGTGTATTGGTGAAAGATAGGTGTGAGTGAGAAAGAAAACTATGTCAGTATGTTCATGGTTTTGTTTTGCCTGAACTTGAAAAAGACAATCGGCGTTTGTCCCTTATTCTGTTTCTAGCGCACCTTGGTAAGTTCTCCAAGGAGATCACAGGTGGCGTCCTGTTGTCTGTTTTCACTCCAAGTTACCAAGGACCTGATGGACATTGTTTTGCAGAGGCGGTTATTAATGGTTGCTAGTTTGCTTTAACTCTGAAATTAGGAAGTGGTGTAACAGGTACCAAGTCTCGCACAGCTTTTGCAGTTTTTAAATAGGAAGATGGTCAATAGATCTTCATCCAACCTTACACAGTAAGAGGATTAAAAAATAATGTTCTCACATGATTTACATGGGTTGTACAAGCTTGGGTTATAGTTATAGTCTGTTTTTTATTCCTGTCAATAAACGGATATTGTAGATGGTCATGACCTCCATTGGAGGAGGATGTGTTGAGATCAAAAAATAAAAAGCGTATGAAAAGTGCAATGCATCACTTTGTTCCACAGATAAATGCTGTAACCATTTTTACATGAACATTTTGTATCGAAATATTTTGTAGGGTTCATACCAGATTTAATGAAATGAGGTTGTAAAATATGAGACCGCATAGATTTCTTGTTTGGAGTGTTTTGTGTTAAGATCTTTTTTCCTCACCTGTTTGAATTGTGTTGAAGTTCTGTAAAAATTATTCCTTACTTGTTTTTTTTTTCCGGTTCTCCCCCCCTCTTTTTCGGTCTCCTTCGCGCCCCCACCAAAACAACAAAAAGAAGAGGAGGATTAGGCCACGTAAGATTGTAGTTTGTTAGGACCCCCCCCGCCCCCCCCCCCGTATTACAAAACGCCAAAGTACCAGCTCCACCCACCCACCTACCACCCAGGATTGGACCAAGCCTTTTTTTCTGGACACGACGCCCACCCCCCCCCCCATCAGGTAAATCATGTTTCAACGGTTCCTAGTGAGTAAAGAAACTTTGGTGAGTCCAAAAATTACTTATTGTACCATTTTTCTTATGTTTTGAATGCTTAGAGTGTGTTCAAGTTGGTGTTTGTAATTTTGATTCAATGCATTTTTGCCTGCTAATATTTTCTTGTGAGAAAAGGCGACTTTTTTTTTTTAAAATGGCCATAACCCTCAAGCTGATTCAGGTTTGATTTGTTCGTGTCATCGGATTGTTTTTTCGATTGTAGTGCCCCCCCTCTGGCGTACCACAGCCCACCTACAACCATCTCGAAAGACATGCACCATACGGTCGACACGCCCATCCTACAAAATTTAAGCCCACCCAACTGAGCATGATACCCATTAAAAAATCTACTACCCTCCCCCAAAACATCAAATCTGATTGTACAGCCACCGCCCATACTTGAACACCACCACCTGTATTTTTTTTTTTGCCCCGCCCCCCCCCCGGCCCCCCGCCCCCGTTGAATTGTACCCCCATTGTCGCACGAAGAGGGGATTTTCCCAAACCCCCATTTTTGTGTGAATGCCACCAGGTAGTCTATTGTCCGCCCATCCGCCCCCCCAAATATGTAGGCGCGAAGTAACAATGATCCACAGCCCCGACCCGACTCCCCCCCCGCAACACCCCCACCACAGGCGGAACTCGTATGTGAACCGCGTGCACGCACTACCCCCCCCAACTTATTATGGGCCCGTTCCGTGTATAGTGTTCGGTGACACGTACAAGACCACAGGGCACATAAGCTGATCTGCACCCAACACGACCAAGACCGCTGTGTCAGTTGATCTTTTCACCCCACCACCCCCTCAACACTTTTTCCAGACCACTTGCCACACCACCCTAACCCCATGATCTGACCTATAAACACACTGCAAAACCCCCACCCACCACGCAACAAACACCCACCAAAAACACCCACACCCCGCCCCAAACACCACAACATCCCCAACCCCCCCACAACTTGCAACCCACCCGCCAATTACCCCATAGAACACAGCCTCCCCTTCCCGACACCCAACCAAACCCACCCCACCTCCCACAACACCACCCCCCCCCCTTACCTACCCCCCACACAGCAAACACCCTTAACCCCATACCCTCCCCCCAACACCCTCCACCCCTCCCACAACAATCCCAACCCTCCCTAACAACTTTCACCCTCCCACGCCACCCTGCAAAACACCACCTCCCTAACACCATGAAAACACACCACCCCCTTCAAACACACTGCAACATAACACCCCTCGCCAAAACCCGCACACCCCCCACCCTCTCTCCCCCAACCACCCCGCAACCAATACATAACCCCTCCCCTAACACCTAACCTCCTCCCCACGCCCCACCCCCCTCCATATGGCCATAGTCAGTCATGTAGCAAAGGAATGTTACCTATCCGATGTACGTTTCAGAGATACAGCAATACGCATATTTAATTAGCTATTTGCATACATAAGCCGCAGATCCCATACTTCAAATTGCAAAAAGATCTCGTTATGTGCCCCATGATAGGCTTTAATTCACAGCACAGGACATTTTGAGTACCCAATGTACGGTGTCAAAAATATAGCAATCAACTGATTTTGATATTAATTAGCTCATCTGCATACTCAATTTGCCAAAAATACGTCCAAAATCTATCAGGTCGATCGAACTCTTCAGCCCGTTCCTTCAACCAAGGAACATGTCATTTTACACCTTATGGAACTCCAGAAAAATTGTACACAGGCCTTGCAGGCAAATTTTTTTCATAAATTATGCCATTAGATATTAATTAGCATATTTTCGCTAAAAACTCCTAATAGTCGAGACCTAACTCATCAAAAACACCGATTCTTTCCACCAAGGTACATTATTGTTGCCCTACGGCAACTCAAGATAAATTCGTATACAAACATGGGTTAACAAAATTTTTCTTTTTTTTATCCCGGACGAGACGAAACGATACGGAACGAACGAACCAACGGACGCTGCTCATTTTATAGTCCCGTTCGAAACTCGTTCGGACGGGGACAATAACAATTTTCTGTGAATACGCACTAAGTCGTGCTTCCATTCAAAAACTAATTAAACTGAACAGCAGTGAGATTGTGAGTCATGGACACATGGGATATGATGCATTAGCCAAACAGAGACATGGTTAGAAGCTTAAAGATGCACACAAAATACAAGAAGGTCTATTTTAATTATATTAGATTTCAGTATATTATTACATTTATGCAGTTAAAATGAATTGCGACATATTGACAAATTAAAAACAGTAAAAGTTACACAAATCACATCACACAAAGTATATAGTTGCACAAATGCAATCATCACAAACAATAAATTACTTCTACACATAAATATGCTGATGACACTTAGACATTTCACTGAAGCGGTCCAGAGGCCATAAACAAGATGCACCAAGGCTACCATAAATTTGCACTAATTTTAATAATAACATTTTACAGTCCAACCTCGTTTATCCGGACACTCGGGCCCGGAGCCTCATCGGATATGGCGATTTGGCCGGATAGAGATTGATGCTCAAACCACAGGCTAAACAGTGTGCAGTTCAGGGGGATTAAGTGTTGTGACATGTATTTTATACTGCTATAACAACAAACTGTAACAAATTATGAGTGTTATGATGATATGATCTGGAAAAAATAGTGAGAAATAAACAAAAATTAGACACTTGTTTTTGGCATGTTTATTTCAATTATTGCAGATCTAATGATCTCTAAGTACAGGACACGATCGTCTGTCAAAGTCCTAACTGTTCTGAATGCTATGGCCGATCAATTGCTATATTTAATAGCGGCCGCGGTATGTCAAACCCGACGGGACATTAAACGGCATCGCTAAACAGTCAGCACCACCGAGAACAGATTTAATTAAATCATGAAATATAGGATCTAAATCCTGTTTAAAAAGAAGATATGCCATCATACAACGCTTGTGGTCAAGCAAAGCTGCAAAGATGTGCAAAATTTGGACGATGGGAAACCCGACGATCCAGTTTGAGTTAATTGACTTCGGGTTTGGACACTCCTGGTTGGAAAGGTGTTTCTAGATATGAGTCGGAAATGATTTAATTAAAAATTTGTTTGGTTGAAAAAAGTCTGTACTGTACGTGTATTTTAATTTTTTTCATATCCGTTTTTTCGATTTTATATTGAGGCTCTTATCGGTCCATTATAGGGCTTAGATGGCACAATCGTGATTTGTGTATGGTGTTTTTGTACGGTTAAATTGACCGCGTTAGAAATATGTGCAATCGGGCCATGTTTCGGCCGAAAAGTTAGATTGCGCATTTTTATCACCCGGTTCATGGTGTGATCAGCTCATTTTTTTTAGGGATTGTAGGTTAGTTTGACCTCGTTGTAGCGAGAACTTCCCAGAAAAACGAACCAATAAAAGGATGTGGGAAGCCCCTTATTCCCATGGTAATCGTCATTTACTAATACGAAAAGTATACAAGTTCAACAGAAAAGAAGTAGGTGGTTAACGAAAAAAAAACAAAAAAAAAATCGAAAAAAATACACCATGGACAGGCGCAATCGGCCGCCAACACGGGCCGGATACATAGAAGATCCGGGAGAAATTGGTGGCCGGATCATTAATGAGGTGGATTTTTACATATATGAAGCATCACGATTTGCAAAGGACTACAGAAAATAAGTTTTGTAAATAGAAGGGATTAAGGAACTCGTAAGTTAAAATTACTCATTCAGGTAAGGGAGCGGATGTATTGAATTGTCAGTTCTGTATCTGTCCGCCGGTTTTTGTATTTGGCTCTTCTGAGTATCTGGACTGTCCCGATCTATAATCCAGAGAAACAAGGGAACCACGACTGAGAATCTCCAGAGCTGCTAGCTTAATGCAAATCTTTGCACCGTTGAAGTTGCCTGCGCTCATAAAATGGTTCTATTGAAGAGATTCCAACGGTTCGGGATAAGAGTTATACTCAGGGCCCCCCTGTAACGGCAGAAGACACGCTCTGGATTTTCTCAAGGCGGTTCACCTGCCCCTGAGTGAGACCGGCAAGGTCCAGCAGAGAGGGGCAGCATATCCAGGCATGGGCGGACAGAGCCTTTATAGACAATGAGAAGATCTTCTTCTAGTCACAGCTTTTTCAGTTTTCGGAGCATGAAAAGCTTTTTGTCTCGCTTGGTATACATTGGAATTACTTGTCCTCCAATTTCAAATCCTTGTCAAGTATGACAACTAGTAAGTGTGCTTGTCAAAACAAACAAGTTTCTGACTAGAAATACAGACATCCACGATTGGAGATGACTTGCGGCCAAAGTAAACCTGCATGACCTGACATTTGGACGGATTGAGTTTGAGCTTATTAACAATGGTCCACTGGTGCAAAGAGTCTAGGCTTTTCTGAATCTCTCCAGGACACCCATACTTTCTGCTTTCACCCAGAGTCAGATCATCAACATATTTCCATACGTTGATGTTCGTATTTCTGTCTTCCTCTTGTGCGCTGTTGATAATACTTAGGAAAATGATTGGGGCCAAAATTGTACCCTGTGGAACCCCTCCAGTAAAATTTGCCATTCGGAGAGAGTGTTTTTATATTTGACCCTTTGTTGTCTCCCAGAAATGAAGATTGGTTAAGTTAGAGGTTATGTCATCATGTATCAAAGCTAGGGCCGTCATCGACACACCTATGTCGACATTCGTGTCGCGACAAGCCATATTGCGACATGTCGCCATATATTCTCCCGAATCGACACAGGCGACACACAAAATCGGGGCAAAATGACAAAGTATCGCCTCAAAAAAAAAATGCAATTTTCAACCTAGCAATCTACTTTTCTTACCCATTTTGATTACGATTTTAATTATGATTCCCTGTTTCAGTACCAGCAGAGTACGAAAACAAGTATTTATTACATAAATAAATGCACCACAGCCGCGCAAAAGACCATGTTTCAACTTCGCCACAGATCTCTGTCCTCAACATGCTTGAGTTGACATCGACATGACCGTGTACCAATGCATACATAGGCAAGCACGTACATGTGCCCCTGATAGCTGCGCGTGCATGTTGTTATCGGGTATTTCCCCAAATGACATCATCGTAATTCACCATGTGATTGGGTAGCCCTGGTATTCATATCTAGAGGGTGAGAGATACCACGGGCGAGAAGGTATATCCAACTTTTATAAATAAAAATTACACTACTATAATTTATTTTACCTGTGTATTACGTAATTTCGGTTAGTCGCCCATATTCTGGAAAACATTTTGTTTCAATGAGAAAACAAACCCGGAAGTAGGATTCTCAAAATAGCACCGTGCCGCGCCATAATTTGGACGGCAATTGGGGAGGAATATAACTCAAAATACTATTGGAATAGTCAACATATACGGTAGTTTTCTAGAATTTAGGATAAATTTTCAAGTGATGGGCACTTTCTGTTACACAAATCTGCAGTTTAATTGTTATACTCCAGAGATTGGGAAGGCTATATTGAATATTCTAGGGCAAGTTTTTGGCGTGTGATGTCAGCTTCATGGGTGCAGCACATGGTAGTATGGTCACATGCATTTGATGTTTCAGGGTTTGATTGATGCATTCGCCCGGCCCGGTCAAATTTAACTTAAAGTTATGTCGACATTATGTCGCCGTCGGTAAATTTTTTAGCGATATGTCGACAGAAAAATAAGATGACGACGACAGCCCTAATCAAAGCAATAATAGCACTTTTACAGAG
>JAMKCH010022910.1:0-22027 GCA_023653785.1 Ophioderma brevispina
CTCCCTAACTGGACAAAGCTACTCATCTGAATTTTTCCTAGCATGTGCCTTTTTTTTATATCCCCATGGGTGTCTACACACTGGTAACAAAATCTTTTGTACCCCTCTTATGTAGTGAAACCCTTCGGCCCATGGACTCATATGTGGATTAAGGTTTGCTCAAAGAAGTGGTTCATTCCTCCAAGCGTCCTGGTGTCACTGATTTAGCAGTTTTGATAAGTTTTGAGCTTCAGAGTTCCAGGGCGGATCCATGAATTCTCAATCGGGGGCGCCGTCCTATTCGCTTTTAAAAACTTTTCCCTCCGCTCGCTTCGCGATCGCCAGGTAGGCCCAATTTTTTTTCACTTGGTTCGAGCGGGGAGGGGGGGCACACAAATATTTTTAAAAGGAAAGGCACCAGAACACCAAACAACATAACAAAGAAACAACATAACAAAGAAGAGTACCCCCTGCTCTTCAGAATTTCAAACCGGAGTGAAACAATTGGGTTATACCCCTGCGAGCGCAGCGAGCCGGGATTTTCAAATTGTGTCGGCAAGGGCGCCCACAAACACAAAAGGTCATTTTCCTAGATATACAGGGTGCCCTGTGCGGCAAAAGGCATGTTCCTACATTACAAGGGCCCGGCGCCCTTTGCTCTGCAAAAAATAGGGGGAGCACCGCTTGCGCCCCCCCTAAAGCCGCCTATGTTCCAGTGTAAACAACGAAATGTCAAGTGTAAATGAATCTGACAAAATTAAAGTTTTCATGGTAACAACAGCTCTACAGTACAACTCAACACCAATGTCCATAATACGGGGAAGTGCTGCAAACATGGTCTGCAAGTTTCAGCCTTCTGATAGATGAATGGCCATTTTTTTTGTTCATGACACTTTGGGGGGTAATAGATTGGTCAGAGTTTTTTTTTTCAAAATTTTATCAAATTTGTTGAAAAATTAGTCAAATTTCTTCAATCAGAAGCTAGAATTTTCTAAACATTGTTTAGAAATATATCCATGTCCCTCATCGGAAGAACCAAAATTTCAAAATTTGCTAAAAAGGTCAAAATCTTGAGGAAAAAATGGTAATTTGGCCTAAAATCTTCTCCCTGGTACAGCTATGGTCCTGTTTTGGCAAAAATTGATATAGGTATAGTCCTACTCGAGACTCTCGGAGGCACGTCCCAACCCAAACCAAACTTGAGGCCCTTCGGGAAAGTTTAATAATAATTGCACAGGATGTGTCTACTAAAATCCAAAATGGGGGAATCAAATTTGGATATTTTCCACAGACTGCATTGTAAATAAGATTTCAACTACTGTGGTGTATACAGAATGATTACCATCCAGATTGACACCCATGTTTTTGTTCAATTTTTCCTTAGAGAACCCAGTAACAGCAGTGGTAGCTCAGGCATTTCAGCAGACACCAATAACGTCAGAGTACCATCAGTAATCCATTGTCCAATCATGCGAGAGTCGGAGACTACGAAGACTGGGAGTGGGATGGGGTCAGTTTTGTGCGATCTACAAGTAGTAATAGTATGAGTAGTAGTGGTGGGAGAGCAGCGGCACGACAGGAAGCGGAAACACAGGGCATGGGTGGATGGGATACCAGGACCTGACACCACCATAAAATTTAAAAATAATGGAATAGCCCAGTTGCAGAGTATGCCTTGCTGTGTATGGCCCTAATTCATGGTCAATCAAACACACATATATTTGTGCACAAATGCTACTGACTTAATTTCCTGACCTTAAGACAAATTATAAACAAATATAATTTGTATATGTAAATATACCGTTCTGGTGCTGTCCGCTAGGAAAGCGATAGATACCTTTCGGACCTAACACATATAGATGATATCTGTCAATCCTCTGCTAACCCTGGCTTGTTAGCTCAATTGGTAAAAGCGCTGTGCTGGTAATACGGAGATTGCCGGTTGTCGGATCCGACTGGGTGCAAATACGCTTTTTTAACACTTGCATGAGCTGGCTATCTCAAGGGATAGATTAAAAAAATAATTTCAAAACAAATATAATTCATATATGTAAATATACCGTTCTGGTGCTGTCCGCTAGGAAAGTGATGGACACCTTTCGGATCTAACACCTATAGATGATATCTTTTGCTCCTCTAATCAAGTCTAATTTTCACATTTGGTATTTAGTTGCAAAAGGTGACCAGTGGCAGCAGTTATTCGACAGGTCGCCCAAGTACTATTATTCACTGTGAACATTTTTGGACAGAGTCATTTAGCATTCGCTTGCACAAATACACTATGAAAACGACCTTGCTATTGTCCACATTCTTTGCACTCCAATTCTATGAAAATCAGGCCCATATTATAGCATATAATGCCAGTAATTGTAAGGTTATACATTTTCTGAGCTCTTCACTCAATATTTTTTAAACAAAGTAATATGTACACAGGCTTATTTGTAGCAGACAATTAATGATTTTGGATGCTTTAAAATTTGATGGGATTTCTCTAACTTCAGAGACTTATGGTTTTTTTTTTAAAAAAACTTAAATCTCATTGCTTCTAATCCTTTGTTTTTAATCCCCATTCCCCAATCATCCTTTCACCTCATATTAGACCAACTTGAGCATGTATTTGACATTACCCCACAATAATACATTATTTTGTAATGATTTCAGTGCTCTCTTTACTATTTATTCCCTGTTGCACCCCTGGTAATACCCTAGAGTTTGATAAATAAAAGGTTAGAGTACCGACGGCCATTTTGATTCTACAAACTCTATGGCGAACGGTTAAATGTTACCACCCAAGACCATTACTACGTAAACCTTACAGCATAGAAAAATACTCTTTGTCGTTGATTTTGCCAGGCGACCCTCGGATATAAAATGATCCTTAGACATCAGAGTTTTCCGTCACAAAGAGCAGCCACGATGTTTTTTGCACATATTCATTATGGTGTCCCAAATATTGTGTATGCTCTTAGTTGCTATGACGAGTGTGACATTTTGAACACAGTACTATTGCACAGTTCTAATATTTTAAATGATTTGGAACTTTGTCCTCGCTGGGCACAAAACAGCGTCCGCCAACTCGCTCAATTTATTCTTGGTATAAATAAGCATGTTCATGCCCATTCTAAATAAGTTACCTGGAATCTTGGATAATACAAAACAAGTTTCTTCATTACTGTAATATTTGTTTTGTTTGTTCCTTTTCATCATATCAGCGTGGCATCTGTCAAAGACTCCACGAATGCATGAACGTCCTCACACAAGTCATAGAGTTACTTCCAGACACAGCTTCTACACGGGAGAAGTGTAGCGCCATCGATCCAAGTGTTAAAAGCCTCAAGGAATCAGTGAAGTTCTTGGAGGAGCAGGCTAGATACAGCGTGGGATTTTTACAGGATGAAGGTCAGGAGAGTTCCCTGGAATGTATTTTATTGGATACTTTATGGCATTTATGAAATATAGTGCCTTCCTGATATTTGTTTTGCATGGGCAATTGGGTGTAATCAAGAAATATGGTGATTTCCTGAAATTTATTTTTCTTGGAAAATTGGAAGTAATTAGGCAATATGTTCCCTTCCTCAAGTTTATTTTTAATGACAAATTGGAAGTAATAGGAAATACTGTGGTTTCCTGATATTTGTTTTTCATGGAAATTTTAAGTCATTAGAAATTGCAGTGTTTATTGATGAGAACAATCAAGTGGCAATAACACAAGATTTATAATGGCACCTGCCCCTTCAGGGCTTGTGCCGTTATTTGTTGTCAAACTGAATGTGCATTCATTGATTTTTGCCAATGCACAAAAAGTAAAAATATGCAGACATTAACCTCTAATCATAAAACAAAATAGTTGTTCTTATTTTGTGTTACAAGGTCTCATAGACACCAAGGTCAGAAATACCCTTTAAAAACAAACAAATGAGCCATGTTCACAAATGATTTGAATTTTATGCAATAACACAGAATTATTATAATTTGTAGCATATTGATTGATTCAAGAATTTGGTATGTCAAAAACACAATTGCAATGTTGATCACACTCACTACATAGGATTGTCCTTAAATGTTACGATCTTACTGGAAAGAAAGCAAACATAGCTGGAAAAACCCCAATCTATCTATAGTAGCTTATTTCCAAAACTTGTAAATAATACCTGCATCATCTCAATATAGCACTAGGGGAATTCCATTTCTCTCTTGCATGATAAATAAGTACTTTCTCTGTTACAAATCTTTTCTCTTGGAGAAATAAATTAACATATTTAATCACAAAATGATACTATTACATTTGTAATTGCATTTCTTTTATTTTTTTGTGTGAATTTTCAGGAGGAATATAAGAACATGACTTTATTACAGACCTTGCAATGCCGAAGAGATGTAGTTTTATCGCAGGCGGTAAGTTTTGTATCATGTCAGTCTTTTCTCATGATAATATCCAACAACTGGAGTTTTGAGGTTATTTTGTTAGAAAAAAATGGGGTGTTTATTGGACCGAATAGAGTAAATAAGACAAAGCCCAATCAGCATGAAACACCAGGTAATTTAAATATCACTTATCTTTAAGCTACCATTTACCCTACTTATTGGTAGATGAATAAATATAATAGAATTGCAATAAATAAGTGCTTTTGTGAATCAAAGAATTTTTGTATTGTTTTTCTTTGCGATTTAGATTAGTGCATTAATATCTGGTATTGCAACCAAAATTCGTAGCAATCTTTACAACGTTGGTTTCCTGAAGCAGGCCTGTAGGATAGGGATACTGGTACACTTTGAGAGCCTACTCAGCACTTATGGTAAGACTCAGTATAATTTAAAATATTCTAAATAAGACTGACTTGTACATTGAAAAAAGGTGGCGATAACAAAGTATGGCATCCTCTACCTTTGAGAGAGACAAGGGCAAATGAAATATAAAACTTCCTTGCCCGTTTGATCACTGCATATCATCAGTTGTGTCCCCTCAGTGTTTGTATCACACATTGTATAGTACTGGTAATGCTGAATCTTGATCTTCATTGGATATGACTTAGTAAAGCATCACTTACTCCATCAAGATGTAAATGCCATCTGAGATTTTCTTCAAAGAATTAATTGTCCCCGCCGAACGAAGTTCGGGAGGGGACTATAAAATGGGCTCCGTCCGTATGTATGTCCGTCCGTATGTCCGTGATAAAAATGTTAACCCTGGAACATTTGGGCATATCTTTTTTTCTGGATGAGCTAGAGTAGCCAAACTTTGGTACATTGTAGGAGAGAATACCCCCTACTCACCATGTAATTCATTCCCCCAGGGTCCTCCCCTGGGTCTGTCAGGGGGTAGGGGGGAAAAAGGTCAAGGGAAAAAGGTCAATACTGCACAGAAAATGTCAACATTGTGTACAATTTATCTGGAGTTCCGTAAGGGCTACGATGTTGTAACTTGATGGAAAGAAGCAGGTTGATGAGTTCTCAACCTGATTAGATTTTGGGTGTAAAATATGCTAATAAGTATACCTAATTTGCATAATTGATGAAATTTTTCCCGCAAGGCTTGTGTACAAGTTTTCTGGAGTTCTGTAAGGCGTATAATGATGTAACTTGGTGGAAGGAAGCGGGCTGAGGAGTTCTCAGCCTGATTAGATTTTGGGCAATTTTTTTTAGTTCTGGTTGTTACACGTGGGTCATTTCTTTGGGTTGCCAGGCTGTTTACATTTCTTGGAAAATGTGAAAATACGTAAAATTAAATGTTTCGCCGCTTTCCAGACCCCGTATGGGTCCCAAATTTAAAATGTGGTCACATGATTTTTTCAAAAATAGTGTTGCCAAATTGAGTAAGTTACCATATTTTTACTAAATTTAGTGAATTTTCAGGGATTTTTGCATGATGAATTTTCAGATTTCTTGAGTCATTTTCTTGAGTAACCATTTTTTTTTCAAGTTCTTTTTGGTGAGCTAGCGATGGCCAAAATTAAGGGTAGACTGGTGCAGTTTTAGTTGTCACTTAGTGATCGCGATATTCGGGGGGACATATTTATGCATCGCGTAAATACGCGTTCGCCTGTTTACATTGTTGTGGAGGCACGCATTGCACAATGGCTTAAAACAACGGACTCATGATCCAAAGACCATTGTAAATCGTGATTTCTAGCCCTGCTATGGTCAATGTGTTGTGTCGCTGGGCAAGATACTTATCGCATTGCCTTCACCCAAGCAAAATCTGGGATTACTTGGCCCAAGGATCGAGATCCAATCAAAATATGTGTGTCGCTATTATAAACTGACTGGGGCCCCTTGGGCCAAGAGGGTGTTATGGGAATATCACAATATACGGATGAATAGGTTTGAGTGCCATAAAGCCAGCAAACTAGATGACTGATCTGAATTTCTAGTGAACAGTACTTAAATGTGATAAGGCTCTAATTTATAAATCTACCAACATTATTTGTTGTTGTTGTTGGTTCAGGGGAGGCGATGGTATGAAGAGGACATGTCAGTAGGATCAAATGATTTGCAATTTGTAACCTTCAAGTTTGTTGAAAACTCTAACATGGATGCTGATCTTTTACCAGTAATAAGTGGTACTAGGTAAGGAATGAAGAAACACTCAATGATTGAAATTAAATTATTCAAATAGCTTTTCCACAAAAATATAGGTCTACATTAAGTAGCTACTATATTGAAGGTTCTTGTTTTTTTTGAGTTAAGATAATAGGTAGGGTTTAACGGATTAGGGTAGGGTAGTGTTTTAGGATGGTGTAATTTGAGATGTGTTTGGCACTCATTGCACCCATGAGCAAATATGCATTCCTCACAAAATCCTGGTAAATTGCCCACACTTTAGCCTATCAATTAAAATTACATAACTCAAAATGTTCAGTCACCCCAGACGATGATTTTTAGTTAAAAACATTGGTTTGTTATACAGTTGAAAGTAGAGCAGTTCAAATGGTCACAGAAAAATTAACTCTTTGGCTGACAACCTGCGAAATCAGTTTATAAAGTAGAAATGAACAGATTGTGTTTTGTTGTTCTATCGTTCTAGGTCGGAGTTATTATCGTGACGATTCACACTGCCCTCAGCTCCTATACCAAAGACTTACTGCCTGAGTTCAGAAGACTAGTGTCCAGGCTATCAGGTTAATCCAACATGTTAGTGTGGGCAGGAAATGAAGAACAGTCACTAGCTGAATTGTAAGTTACTCTAAAGAATGGTGTGTTGATATTTGCTTGCTTAAAGGAGAATTTAGTGGCATGATGAAATCTATTGGCACATATAATTATTTATACCGAAATATCCTTAAAATAAGATGTACCAGATGGTTTTCATGGTATCTGGAGTATGCCTTGTGAAGAAAAACACCACTCTCATGCTTAATTTTGTAGCAGTAGGTGATTTAAGGAAAGTGCCATGTTTAGGTTTATCTACCGTTCTGTTACAAACCGTGGATTTTTTTCTGCCGGGGGGAAACTGGAGGCCAAGAACAATTAGGGGAAATCCCCCAGTCCCCTAAGGGGAAATCCCCATGCCCCCCTCTGGCACTGCCACTTGTTGACGGCATTTCAATATGCCAAAAAACAAGTAGAAAAAAATGGGCTGCTTCTTTCTGGAAATGTGCTTGTGTCTCTTAACAGAACATAGTCTTTCTTTTTCCCAGGTTGGTGAGACTTCATTACAAGATATCATCAACAGAGAAGCCTCCAAAACTGGAAATCCTACTGTTGAGAGATTTGTTCATGTAGTACCGACTGAAGGTAAGACCTATTTAAATTGGGACCTCATAAACATTTGTGAACAGTATTGTTTCACAGGGGTAGATACCTGACTTGTGTGTTAAAAATAGCTATTTTAGACGTCTAAGATCATCCCAGTGAAATTTAATGCCCGGAAATGTTTATTTTGATGTTATGGTAAAAATTCCCTCAAATATGGTCAAACCACAACTAACATAAACAGACAGTCCTGCGGGCCAATTATTACATATTTTATGCTTCTACGATCCAAACAGCTTGACTGATTTAACTCATAATTTGTATCGTGTGTTTTTGGTGATACACAGCACGATTCTACTCACTTTATAACCCAGAGCTTTTATTAACCCAAGCTTGGGCTACTCTCAGTGTACTCCTAGCTCTACCCCCTTGATGCATTATTGATGCAGTACCTGCAACTACGTAGTTGCAAAGTACACAAGCCACTGGGTTGGATGCAGCTATGTTTACTTAGAAGTACCTATCCTATAGTGTACTCTGCAGTTGCTGCGAGGGACTGACAGGTACCCATAGTAAGCCCACCAGTTAGGGAGTACCTCTCCACTACTACCTGTGAGTACCTTCACAGGCCTCCCGGACCGGCTGCCTACTAGACAGCACTTTGGACATAGAGGGCTCCAAAATGTTATTGTTAGCAACTTTCTAATCTTTTCAGCTGACGTAACTTCTGTATTTGAGTTGAGCATCACCAAAACCCCTATATATGCCATAAAAAATAACATATGTCACCAAGTGTTAAATAATGGATAAAGTTACTAAAACCACACAACAAATCTCAAAGGTACCTCCCACATGGGTTAACTAGTGGTTAAGCTACAGTGTGTGTACCGAGGTGGATGATTACCCCCACTTTTGCGTCCTGGCGATGAGGTACCCTTGGCGGGTGGTCTCCGTGGCTACCTTAACAGGTACTTTCAAGGCACTCCCATGAAGACATTGGTTCATGTTTCCACATGAGGGAGAGGGGTCTAGTTAGTGCAGTGGGTCTTTCCTCACTTTGGCACCACTTGTAGCTCCCAGGTTCAACCCTTGGGTGACCTGCGATTTCCAGTGCATTTGGTTTCCAGTCCATCCTCGGCCTCGCAGGTTTTTCTCTGGTACTCCAGTTTCCTCCTGCTTCTAAAACGGGATTTCCTTCCTCACATGTATATATAATAGTGAATTGAAATAAGTATCTTTATGACACTAAAATGACTTGATAGTGTTGGTGTGTTGTTAAATACTAATTACCACCTCCTCCTCCTCCCCTGAGGGAGAAACTCAATAGAATATCGGCCCATGATGGTCATCCCCCTTTAACACAAATGTGATGTGCTAATTCTCAGGTGGACTCTTTTAGTGCATTATAAAATGAGCTGTAGTCTTGGAGTCTCTCCCAAGGTGTCATTTTACGAGAACTACATACAATAGCCACTGGCCTAGATGTTTGATGAGTACCCTCAAACACCATTAACGCTAATAAAACAAGAACAGGAAGATCCTAGCATGTCAGCTCACAGGTGGTGGTAATCAACTCTTTCAGTTCTTTTCCAAAAGGGAGAAAAAAAAATTCAGCATGACAGGCCACTCACCTGATTTTTTCAGCTTGCCCATCCGGCGAAGCTAGGGTTAAAACTATTTTCCCATACGTGCTCCGAGATTGCCCCAAAACACCACAGATTGAACATGCATAAAAATGTACTAAAACCCTATCAGAAGACATTGTGGAACTGTGATCATACTTATCAACTTCACAAATGGTAATGGTTTACTACTTAGAAGTTCCTATTCTTTCCTATTCTTTATGGTCCTGGTGAAGCAAGATCTGGCACCTTAAAAACCTAAGACTAATACAACCAACTAACATACAAAATTGTCTCATTATTTACCATGCAGGTTTACGATTTAACATTTTTTGTGTCATCTGCACGGGCACAGGGATTGCTTTGGAATTGTGTGTGTGCATGTCTGTCTGTTGTACAATTTTCAAAAATGTATTGCCCACCTCTTTCCACATATGTGTGCACATTTTCATGATACTTGCGTACAATGGACGCTTGGTCAGTACCCCATGTGTTGGTGACTCATTGGACCTTGGTGACCTCGTGACCTTTTGCCCCATTCACAAAACGCAATGGCAGACGACACCTGCTTTGGTGCCTGGGGGAGTGACCTACATTGGTGACCTCTGTCACCAGACTTGGTGACCTCATGTCCACCTTAGACCTATTTACAAACTATGGCCAGTATTCACAAAGTGGTTAATTAATCCAGTGTGTAATTTTAACCCTAAGTAAATATCCCATAGAGGATAACAATGAATTTCACCCTAACGTGGGTTAAACCCTGTTTAACCCTTGATTAAAGTTAACACGCTTTTGTAAATACCGGCCCTTGACGGTAGACGACACATGTGTTTTGGGGCCTGGGTAGTGACCTTGGTGACCTCATTCACCTTGGACCTCATGTCACCTTGTGACCTCAATTACCTTCGACCCTATTTACGAACTATGGACGGTAGACCCCACATGCGTTTATGTGGACCTCTGGATTTTTTTGACATCATGTATAACTCTGGTTTTCTGTTCACTGTTCAATATTCCACACAGTTGGCTAGGAGGATGAATGGTGTGCGGTTAACAAGTTGCAAGAGTGCCAAGGACCGCACAGCTATGTCTGTCACCTTGTAACAATGTCTTATTTACAGACGCGCATCAGATGCACTCACAAATGTTCACACATCTACTGGATACTATGAGAAGGTAAGATTGTGCACCACAGCTTCAGTTTGAATAGTATTTGCTTCTAAAAATGTCAGGGTTTTATTCCCCAATGAGAGGTAGTCAATGCTGATGGACTGGACATCTTACGTAGGTCCCTTCCGCTCGTTGTTCCTAGTAGATGGCTGCTCATAATCATTTCCCTCCAGGTCTGTCGGTCCTTGACCAATCTCCTGCTTCTGTGTTGAGATTGACTCCTCTGGCACTACAGTCGCCTTGTAGGTGTCAATCCAACGCAGGGGTGGACGACCGCTAGGTCTGTTACCATCTACTGAACCTTCCAGTGTGATCTTAGGGTATATGGAGTTAAGCAGTCTTTTGATATGCCCAAAGTAGGATAGCCTTTCTTTTGTATGATCTCCACTATATCCAACATGATACCTGCTCTTGATTAATGATTTCATACTCTGCTATCCTTTCTGGACACACCTAAGATCCTCTGCGGCAGGACATCTAAAGGAACCCTCAGGCGATTTGGTGTATTTTTCTTGAGAGTCCAAGTTTCAGCTCCATAGGTTAGCGACGGAGAGGATTAGATTCCTTGCAGCTCTGGGACTGGACATACAACTTTAATTTTCTTCCCATCCAGAGGACTAGTAAAGTTCTTTCTATTCAATTCCAATTGGATCTCTATTTTTCCTAACCACGCTTTCATTGTATTCTCTAATAAATGCCCCATAAATGTTTCATAATTATTTGATCAAAAATAACAGTAATGAGCACCTTAAGTGGGGTTTTCAACTTATTGCTCAAGGCTAGGGGAAACCAAATGCCACATCAAAAGATAAGTGCTTGAGGACCGAAATCACCTCAAATTTCGTTTCATTCTAATTGTCTAAATCTCTAATATTATATCAAAAAAAAATTAACTCTGTCAGGTTAACAAGTGTAATCATTTAAAAGAGAATAAAACAAAAGTCACTAAATTTATGTTTTCCATGCAGTGGGGAAAAACCAGCGGGCAACACCAAGGAAAAAACGTTGGTGTCAACAAATATGCCTTCAACGAGATGCAAATCAGAGATTTCCCCAAATGTACAGGCCTCCAGAGGGCACATCCGGAAAAACAGTGACTACAGAACAACAAAACTAAGGCCTTGTACTTCTCAGTTGTATCACAAAGGAGTTTGAAAATGTGGACAGATCAAGGAGCATATAAATGAGTATTATATCTGACAACTATTGAAATAACCCAAATGGCCCTTTACGAATTCCTGGGATGCATCATCTTTATGCCTGTCTGTGTTTTCATTTGCTATCTATTGAAGGATGTGATGTTGGAGTATTGGTGCTTGAGAGGGTGAATACAATTACAAATAAAATTGCCGAATACAGTATATACAACACCTAACATTACCAATTATTGTGTCAGTTGAAAAAGGCTTATTTCCCTGATTGATATTTTTCACTGTTTTCCCTACAACCTCACCCCAGAGTCAAGTCCCGTAGAATAATAGAACTCATACTAATAGTTTGTTTACTACTTAGTAAATGTGGGCATCAATTGGTTACACATTGTGTAACCATGACTCGTGGTGCATTCATAGTCCATCACTCGGTTGGGCGATGCTAGCCTTTTTGAATTGAGTTCCATAAAATTTTCTGTAAGTGGATAAGATTCCACAATATCCAAATGCCTTTATTTACAAATTTTAAGAAAACCTCATGTGGTTAAGTAGTTGTGTTTTGACTAGAGGGTTGTGATTTAGAAGAAATCCCAAGGTTTCGCTATTTTTATAAAAAGTATATTTTTGTTTGAACATGTAATTACAGATGATTGTGTGTGCCTTAGACATGAGAAACAGTGGTTAGTGACATGATATGTGGTAATCCAGACTTATGTGTAGAAGTAATTCCATATGAACTCCCAGGTTGCTAAACCCCACACTATACTTGGTTCATCACCAAATAGGCGAGGACTTTCAAAACAGCGAAATTGATATAGATAATGCAAGCAACACTACGCAACATGCGCAGTGCGTGAGTATGCGCGGTGACGCTTGTTGCAAGGGCGCGCGGTTTGTAAAACGGAATTACGTTCAAGCGCGCTAAACAAAAGCCGAATAATTTTTGCCTATTGGTGATGAACAAAGTATCAATATGCTCTCTACAGACACAGTTCAGTGAGCTCTATATACAACCTGTATTAACATGAAATTGGCCCTTGTGTGAATTGGTATTCAAATCATCCTTAAAATTCAGAGGGTGTTTTAAATTATGTTGAATGAGATACTGGAATGGGCCATGGGAAGTGAGATTTTATTAGCTCATAAGGGCAAGTGTTACTGCCAAACCAAGTTTTGAAGCAATGGGAATGTGTATGTGTGCAAGCAACTAGCAATTAATCATTTTTTTCTTACACAATCTCAAAATGATGCGTTTGTCATGACCATATTCCAAATTCAACTTGTAAAATCCATTCAAATGAGGACCAACCAAGTCGGTGTTTTTGGGAAGCCATCTCAAAGCCACTGATTTAGAGGTATAACTATATAGCATCTTAGCGGGCTTGAAAGGTTAATCTTATAAGGTAATTGAAATGTTAGAGCAATCTGTTACCTGGAAACGTATTGAAGGTTATGGCTTGTAACCCTATGAATAACATAGCTGTTTGCACATTATTTTAAACATTTGCACTATGCGGCAGTATACAGTAATCAGAGATCCTAGACGTTCTCCACATATTATATGGTAGCCTGCAAAGGTGTGGATGGTTTTGATAGTAAGTTTAAGCAACAGTAATTATCTTCCTAAAATTTTTTATAAAAGATCATTCTGCAGGCAGTTCAGCGAATCCAATGAATCTATAGCTGCTACACATGATGTAAAACATTCATCTAAACCAGTCTATTCAGCGGTAAATTAAAAACCTGACAAAATATTATGTTAATGAGGAAACAGTAAGTAGAGTGGAGCAGGACACAATATATACGTGGACTGGACCCAGCCAAAGCTACTTTAATATCTACTAATATAGCTGTACCTAACTTGGTTTTTAGGTATCCACAATGTGAGGAATGTGATACTACATAAATAAGTTCCAAGAAATAAGACCATTTCCTCGGGGTGACCCCAGCCAAAAACTAGATTAGCGGAATTAGGGAGGAAGTTGCTATGGAAATGTAAATCTAGTAACTTGCACTTAAAAAACTTTTTCAATTCATAATAAGTGCAATTCTTTTGGAAACTTGCAGATTGTTACGTAGGCTTATCAATTTTGACCTGTGCTAACCAATTTCTGGCTGATTTTTTTTCAAACGTTAAACCATTATTTTATCTTCACACTCTATACATTTTGAAAGAAAAGAAAATGCTAGTGCCAGGATACCAAGAAGGATACCAACCAAAAACTCCAAACCATCAAGTCATCCCCAAGTTAAAAAACAGTCTACTCTTTTAAAAGTGAAGTAGCTGGTAAGAGTAGTGTTATTTGATTCTGTTCGCCTCATGTTTTAATTACCAATTTATTTCATAAATTGATAAATTATTAAAGATATGAAGTCTTTAAATCAATAGAGCCCTGTTTTTTGTAAAACATCACAAATAACCCAGTCCTATATGATATTGATTATGATGCCATTGACTGCTCACAAGTGTCAGTTACACATGCATATTTCTGATTCAGTAGTTCTTGCTAAAAATATGTAAGGACACCGACACTTCATCATCATCTCAAATGGCATATTTTGTCTTTATGATATATACACCATTAAAAGGTCTAATCATTGTCACATGCATGCTTGTCCAAAGATGCCAAAACCTAAATTTTTTTTAAATATTTTAGACTAAGGGGTAGGCATTCTATGCATGATTCTAGCAGGAACTCTACTATGACAAGCTTCTATATAATAAAACATAATTTTGATAAATGTTATTGTATTGTCATGGAATCACTGATAATGGCTTAAAAATGACAAGAAAGGTTCAGTACAGGGGTAAAAATTAGGGAATTGTTAAACAAAATTGTCAATTAAAAAAAAAAACCAATTTATTGGGCTACTGCCTAGGGTTTAAAAAAATGTATAGTTTGCCCTATATACGCTATTAGTTTTAGTAAATAGACTCATCACAGTTCAAGGTATCATGGGGTAAATTCATAGAATGGTCGATTTTGATCGGAGGTTGTAAACTGGTAGGATTTTCTCCCATAACCCACCACACACCCTATCTCTTTTCTTCTTCACTCCTCTCATTCATTTGTCCTCCCCCATCCTCTTTTTTGTCCCACTAGATAAGTAAAGGAAATGATTCTGTGTTTGACCCCCTTTCTATATAAAGAATTACGAGCTATGACTGTGAAACCTCCCATAGACCTGTAGCCCCCAGTCACACGTTTTTGCGTTCCAATTATGAAACTAATATTATAGATGGTGCAACCAGTATATTTTCGGTCTGCTACCATTAGACGAACAATTTGACACCATTGTTTATAACGAACGGCTAGATCTGAAAATTAACCATCCATTGTGACCTGGAACCTATTTTGACTCATAAACTTATGAACTACATACCTGCCAGATTATGGCAAAACTTACCTTTTTTAATCCTGGAAATGTACCGAACACGTTGGCATTATCCTTTCGACGTAGTTTTCGATACATTTTCATATTTGAACCCTGGTATAAACCTTACCCATTAAAATATATGTTCCAATCCTTTGATTTTAGTAGATTCGATATGTTGTTTTTTTAAAGGTATTCTCAATACCATTCGGTTGGTATTGATTCTGTTGCAATTAATGATGGGTTAAGGCAGCATTCATTCTATTTGATGCCTAATATAAATATGTAAGGGACACCGACACTCATCATCATCTCAAATGGCAATTTGTCTTTATGATATACACCATTTACCCAAGGTATCATGTACACATGCAGCTTGTTCCAAAGAGCCAAAAACCTAATTTTAAATATTTTAAATGCGGGTAGGCCGTATATGCATGATTCTAGCCAGAATCTTACTATGAAACCGCTTCTATATAATAAAACATATTTTGATAAATGTTATTGATTGTCATGGAAATCACTGAAATGGCTTTAAAAATGACAATAAGTTCAACGTACAGGGGTAAAAATTAGAATTGTTCGAATATGATTAAATGATTGTACCAAATTTATTGGGCTACTCCTACGTTTAAAAAAAATGTTAGTTTGCCCTATCTACGCATTAGTTTGAGTACATAGACTCATAACAGTTCAAAGGTCATCCTGGTGGTTAAAAATCATAGAATGTCCGTTTTGATAGTATTTGTTAAACTGTTAGATGTGTCCCACTCGATAAGGAAATGTCAATAGATTCTTGTTGAACTTTTCTATATATAAGAATTACAGAGTACTGACTAGTGACTCCAATATACCCGGGAGCCCCCGGTCACATTTTGCGTTCCAATTAATGCAACGAAATATATGGTGCAAACCAGTATATTTTTAGGGTTCTGTACCATTAGACGAACAATTGACACCATTTTTATAAAGAAACGGATATATCTGAAAAAAACCCCCATTGTGACCTTGAACAATTTGGACTCAAAACTATTTGAACTACAACCTGGCCAGATATGGCAAACTATCCTTTTTTAATCCTGGAACATGTAACAAACACTGTTGGGATACTTTTGACGCGTTTTGATACTTTTCATATTGTGACACCTGTATAACCTACCCCTTTAAAAATATACGTTCCACTCCTTTGATTTTAGTAGACTTCTGATATGTTGTTTTTAAAGGTATTTCTCAATACAATTCTGTTGAATTGATTCTGTTGCAATTAGTGCTGGGTTAAGGCAGCATTCATTCTATTTTGAGTGGCCAATATTAATATGAAGTTTTAATTTTCTTTTTTTTGGGTGGGGAGGAGGAGGGTTTGGCGTAACCTAACCGCCTGATTTTTTTTTTCGTTTTGAAAAATTCCAAATCCGTTCCAACTTCTTTTTTATTCTAGCCTTTAATTATTTTTTTAGGTAATTCTATATTATTTCCTAAACCAGTAGTTTACAAGTCAAATAATGCAAGACTATATAGAAAATACCCTATTAAAACTATCATCCATGTCTTGAAGAAACAAAAACAAAATCCTACTTATCTGTTAAAGCCTTTTTGCCAACCAGACAATTGTGAGCCGTTCAATTGCCAAATCCATTTCAAAGGCCCAATTTATAGAAGTTATTTCAAATAATCCATACACCTGATGTCATGGAAAAAAAAAAAAATAGTGGCACCCAAATTGGTTGCAAATATCTGGTGGTGTAGTTTGCAATTGACATGGCCTTCACATTTGTCTGTGAATTAAAGAACTTCCACCAGTCTTGTTACAACTTGAATGGTTTCACTTTGTGACCTAAAGAAAGTCGGTATTCTTGTATTACAGGCTTTTCTTCACAAATCATTTGTACATAAATAACTGTTTCATGATTGACCTGAACAAAGTGGTATATTCTCAAATTGTCGTTTCCTTGTAGAAAGCTTAGTGTCTTTTGTAAATACTCATTTCTTACAGTTTACTAAACCAATTCCAGAAAAAATTGAAGCACTAAATTTTGAGGGGAAAAGTATATAATTAAAAAGAGATATGTTGGAAATATACCAGATTCTAAAGCTATGGTGAATCTTATCTGGGAAAACAAATGTTTTTAACCAAGTTCCCTTTGTGGAGTGCAACCCAAGTGCGGGCTATTTATCTGTATTTTGCAAGAGGAAAGTTAAGAATCTACCAGAGTGCCAAGGAGTTTGAGAATTTTACCTATATGGCCATATTTGTAGCTGGAAATGCCCCTTTGTGTCAAATATCTCAGCTAAAATAATACCTATATGGCCCATATTTGTAGTGGAATGCCACTTGTGTCAAATCTCATAGCTAAAATATTAAGATTATAAAAAAAAGGACTAGTTTTGAATTTCAGTGACAGATGAATTCTACAGTCCTGCATAAAGGTGCATTTCGTGATTCCAAGCATCTCTGTGTTTTATTCATGTTCATAGATATCTGAGAACAGCTTAATCCCAAAATTTGAGTTGATTCCGATCTTGCGGTTTTTTGTGTTATGAAGCCATGTGCTTGTTTCCCATTGTCCCCATAGGCCATTGTCTGTACTTTGTTTACGGACAGAAATACAAATTGTGAATTTCTGACAATACGGTCGAATTTGTACACATGGATTACTAAGGCCTAACGGTTCAAATGTATAAGACTCTCAACTTTGTTAGGTAAAGGTCGGGGGAACAAGGCTGTGTGGATCACGAATGCCCCTTAAACTTAGTATAAAACACTAACAAGAAAAGACTGCTTTTTTAGCCATATTTCACAGAGGAGTAAAAGCAAGCATAAACTGGAGTGCACTTTTTATGCATGCCTATATGAAGTGGTAATCCATGGATCTTTTTGTTTGATTTTAAACAGATGCAATATGGGCACTCCTTAAGACTCGCGACCCATCTGGTATCGTGTTGCACCAAAAATGACTGTCCTGAAAAAATTTCCAACCCCAGATTACGCGCATTGTATCTTTTTTATATATGTCGTTGTTCCAAAAATTTTGGCAGTATATTTTCCTGGAATGGTGGGTATGCAAGATGTCACGATTACTCTTGTAATAGCTTACTATTTTATAGGCAAGGTATGCCAAGGAATCGAGTCATAAAAGAGGATAATATAACTTTGTTTTTAGTCCTTGGTATACTATATGGTGAGATCTGGGAAAACCCTCCACATGGTGGCAAAATTATATTTTGAGTTTTGACTATCATTGCAAATTTTGGAAATATAAAGTTTCCATAACTTTTTACTTCTTTCTTCTACTCGATACCTATCAAAAGTTATGCCAAAAACAATCTGACAAAACTAAAAGTACAACATAAACAGATTTTTGTATTTTCTTTATTTTTTTCAAAACTTCCTGTGCGACATGCGACGGGTTTTCCCAGATCACATCACATATGTGTAAGTAAACAGATATTGTGCCTTAAGAAAGGGCCATGTATCACTGCCCAGATGATGTTTTACACACTAGACACTACTCTATTTTTGTATGTATATGCTGGCAATGTACTTTGCTGTAAATTGTAAATCTGTAATATTGAAGATTATTGAAACGCAAATGTTAGAAGCCTTGAAGGAGCTTGAAATCAGTGTGGTGCATGTTACTCAGCTGTATAAAATAAGTTGACCGATTTGTTGTATCATGTTTTTTCTACTTTACATTGAGGTTGAATCAACAAAAATACACAATTGCAGATTTTGAGCAAATCCTCTTGCATTTTTGATTGTAGCACCAATTGGTGCTACAATAGCCCATAGAACAGTTATGTGTGGGCATGGTGAGGTAGGCCATTTCAGGGACTTTTTGTTCATACCATCTAAAGAACATTTTTTCAACCTAAAATTTTCACTGGGCTTATTGGAAAAATATGATTTCCTTCTTATACAAAAGTTCAATTATGAGGATGTGAAATGGGGAGGGGGGGAGTCAAACTGCCCCAATTCTGTCACCTTTAATATCATTGGTCTAGGGCGTGTTAGCTTTCTGAAGCTTAACGTTTTCCATCTTCCTATGCATTCCGGTGGTTATTTTCAGGATGCAAGCACTTCTTGATCATCCAGATTCTCCAAATGTCTGTTGGAATTTGAACATGTTTCAAACGTTGTGTGGAGATGGCGAATGAATTGCCTGTTTACTTTTCAAACACAAAACCCATCTTAAGTAAATATATGATTGGAAAGAAGGGCACAAATTAATGTTGTGTAAACACAGACAGGCATACTTCACAATATAACCCGAAAAACCTGGAAATAAAGAAGATGCTTTTCGCAAGACTTGGCAATACTTATTAAATATAATTTTTGTTTTGTGTTGGTAATCTTTATAACGATATGGTAGAATCATTTGAAAAAAACCACAAAATACTTGATGGGTCAGAAGGCTTGCTTGTAAGGGATGTATTGGAAACTTCTGATTTGAAGAGGCTGATAGTATTGTACTGTGGATTATTTTGATCATGATCAGGCCCAAGCCAAGTTTAGTATACCATGTGTTTGGCAGTGGTGACTTGATGGGACACCATCTGTAAAATAATCTCCTTCACTTCACTGTTAGGAAATTTTGTCAAGTTGAAAAAACATTTTGTATTTAATTTGAATATGGGATTCTTGGTCATGTATAGGATGTTTAAAGGCGTGTTACGCCCGAGAGAAACGCTTGGGCCATCCTATAATGCCTCACTGTAATCTCATGCCAGTGTTGTGCATGGCGTATATTAAACGAGAAGGCCATACACGCGTGAAGGTCAACTTGCATTATGAAACGAGATTAGTAGGCATCGGGAGTGCGCCACCAAATGAATAGAAATCCCATCTATTATTATGGGCGTACACTGCCTTTAAAGACAGTCTGTAACTACATCCGGAGGTTTTCAATAGAAAAATACCTCTACCCGATTTAATCCATTCTGCTTAATTAGCCCTGAGCTGTCCGCCCGTTACCGGAATCCCCCAGGATCCTCCGACTTGACCATGGGTTGTTGCTCTATGGTCTAGTAAACAAAATATTACCTTTTAAAAAAATTGGGATGCATAGCCGCGAATGATTCATTTTGAATGACGTCATCAACATTTTGGAGAAAAATATGTAAATTTTCAATTACTGTTTCTTGCATATTCGGATAGCCAGATAACATATTTGTTATTTATCTTCACCATTCCAATATTAATTTCGTTTCATTTTTATATCATTTTTTAAATATATTTTCCCCATTGACTATGTACAAAACCAAAAGTTTACCGGCGATTTTCTCAATTTCGATTTTACTTTTTTTTTTTGGGCATAAAAAGTGCTATTTTCTCTGACAAACATACTCCGCAACCGTTAACCCATCTTTGGAACTTATTTTTATCTGCATGGGATGTACTGAGTAAATATGAATGTTTTATTTCCAAAATATATTTTTAGTAGAGCATATGAACGAAAAATGAATGACGTCATCAAAATTGACCTTTGGGGGTAAAAAAAATTCGAAACATTTTTTTCCCTTAATATGTTAGTGACCTTGCATCTTAATTTCAAACATATTTGAACCTTTAAAACCCACTTCATAGATGAGTAATAAAGCCAAAACTGATCTATTTTTACATTGAGCCCTAGGTAAAATCCCCACCTTATAATGCCATTTTCTTAAAATTTTGATTTCAATTGACTGAGTTTAGGAAAGGCAGGACAAAGGGTGGTTACCCCCTTCAAGAATGGTTATAATGCATCCGATGCTTATGATTTTGATACCAGTGAAAAGCTTGATCCTCTTCTTTCATAATACCAAAATTAAGTACCAAAAAGTACCAAATACCTATTGTGGCGTCAAATGACGTCATAAAGTCCGGGCCGGCAAAATTGCATTTTTCCACGGAAAATTTTCGAAAGTCCATTTTTGCGCCAAAATGAGGTAGGAAGTTGGAGTTTCATGCGGTTTTCAGCACTAAATGACGATAATTGACTGTCTTACAGAAACAGACTTTTAGAGACATAATGTGCATAATATTATAAAAAAATGTACCAAAAAAAGCTTTGGGGGCATGGCAACCACACCTCTTACCCTTCGACTCGACGGCATACCCTAACCCCAGTGAAGGTGTCACCTTGGTTCCATTTGTTTGACTAAAATACCAGAACGGATGAGGAATGATTAATACTAGAGCAGGAGCTTTTAACGAAAGTACCAATACCAGTATAAGCGTCACAATGATCTCACCAAAGTTCGGCGGAGCTTGGCCAATTGTAATTTTTCCACAGAGAAAAATTCATCTAATTTGGCGGCTAATAAGTTAGGGATATAGGATTTTCATACGGTTTTTCAGTTCTAATTGATGGCAATTGATAATTGACATATATCAACATAGTTATGTTTTAGAGCCTATCATCTGTGAAGAACAATTTTTTAAAGGTTTCAAAAATGTCGCAGAATGCATATTGGGTAGCAACCACCACCCTACGGGCTACCCTTCGACATTGGCTGCATACCTTAACTCCGCGGGCAGGGGGCTACTTTCACATTTTTTTCTGGTTCACCAAAATGGACCCGAAAGTATGAGAAAACAATTCTAACTGGAAGGTTTTTATGAAGCTTTTGGCCATTAAGCGCACCGGAGGAAAGTTTACTGCATGTGGTAACCCCCCCCCCCCCGGTAAGACGGAGGTTAATCACCGTCTAAGGTGTATTTTCTGTATAATATCTAACCATCGGGGTATTATGCCAACAAAATACTACCAATGGTAGGAAATTTAGTAACCAATGTTTAGCTAGGGATCTCTTCTTTTTATTGTTATCAAATAACTACGATCATACAACCGTTTTACATAATACCCTAAGACCTCCAAATTTGCCCTTATTCATTTAAAATATTTAAGTTCAATTTTTTAGCCTAGGAAATATTACCAAAAGAGTTTGTTGGCCATTTTTTCCTTTATATGAAAGGAATGGTTATTCTGATCTTTATTTTCATGTGTATCACCTAAAGAATATCCAATGTTTGCACCAACCACTCACTCCCCCCTT
>JAMKCH010022911.1:0-20044 GCA_023653785.1 Ophioderma brevispina
CCACTTATTTCTTTCGCTTTTTTCCGCTTTCTTCTTTTTCCCCCTTTCCTTTCCCTTTCCGTTCCTTTTCTTTCTTCCCCTTTCCTTCCCCCTTCCTCCTTCTTTTTCTCTTCCTTCTTTTGTTGGCGCCCCCTTTGGCTACCCGGGGGGAAAGCGCCCCCTTTGCCACCCAGGATACGCCACTGATTGTTGTTCCGGCTATGCGTTTGCTGTCTTTAAACATATGATATAATTTTGGTATGGGGTGGTAGCGCTCTGACATACAAGGTTTGTTGCACGTTTTTGAGGGGTCATTTTTGGGGGGCAAAGGTCACCATGGGTCGTTTATTGGGTAACTTGGCCGCGTGCAGTGCGGGCTCCCCATTAGTTTTTTTACAAAGACCAACAAACGTTGAACTTCTGTAACTCTGCATACAAGTTAATTTGAATTTTTAATTTTGACCACTCTTCTAAACTACCATTGGGTAACCCTATCCACCACGTTTGAGCAAATCTGTGACATATGGCACCACGGCCTGTTGAAATGGCATGAAATAACCCTTTTTGTCCCCACCAGAACGAGGTCGGAACGGGGACTATAAAATTAGCAGCGTCCGTATCGTTCTGTTTGTCTTCCGTCTGTGATAAAAATGTAACCCATGTTGTATATTATTTATTCTGGAGTTCCGTAAGGGCAACAATGATGTAACTTGGTGGAAGAAGCGGGTTGATGATTCTCGACCTGATTAGATTTTGGGCGTAAAATATGGTAATTAAGTATCTAATTTTGCATAATGTATGAAAATTATCCTGTAAGGCTTGTGTACAAGTTTTCTTTCTGGAGTTCCGTAAGGCATATCATGATGTACTGTGGTGGAAGGAAGCGGCTGAAGAGTTCTCGACCTGATTAACTTTTGGGCATTAATATGCAATGAGCTAATTGATATGCAAAATCAGCGTAATTGCTATATGGTGCACAACTGTTCCATTGATCTTCAAAATTTCCTGCGCTGCATGAAAGCCTATCCTTGGCCACTCTTGTTTGCAATTTTGAAGTATGTGGTATATGCGCTTACTGCCATGAGCTCATTAATATGGTCATTGCTGTATCTCTGAACGGTACATTGGATAGGCCAAATATTTCCTTCGATACATGACTACTATACCATTACCATGGTAGGAGGGGTAGGTTGTTTGGGAGGGGGTAGGTTGTTGGGGAGGGGGTAGGGTGTTGCGGGGTGTTGTGCAGGGGAGTGGCGTGTCGCAGGGGTATGGGGGAAGTGGAGGCGTTTTACGGGGTATTGGGGTGGGGTGTTGAGGGGATTTGGTGTTGGACGAAGAGGGGTTTAAGGAGGGGGTGGGATTTTGTTTTTTCAATATGTTTTTTTTAATTTTTAAAAAAAATTTTATTGGGGGGTTTTTTTTTTGTTTATTTTAGTTGGTTCTGGGAGTTGCCGTTTTTTTTTTTAATTTTTGTGTTGTGTTCTTTTTGTTCGTTGTGGTTTTTTTCGTTGTTTTGCTGTGATTTTTTCATTTCTTTTTTTTATCTTTGTTTTTTTTGCTTTTTTTTTTTTGGTTTATTCCCTGTGTTGGGATGGGGTTGTGAGGTGTGTGGGGAGGGGGTGTTTGTAGTTGCATTTATCGGCATGTTTAGTGATCTCGACATTTTCTTTGCGGGGACAATATTTTAACGCATCGCTTAAATCGAGTTTCTGCCTTGTTACCCCCGGTTTGAAAGGCAGAAGGGGGATTTTGCGAGAGGACGTATGTCTGTATTAAGTGTTTGTGTTCCAGTGTGGTAGGTTTTCGAAGATATTCGTGTTTCCAGTTTGGATTAGGTTTTTGTTTTGTCGGGTCTTCTGAATAACAGTTGTGGAAGTCCAATTTCAACCAGACGTGGGGTTAAGGTCAATCAGGGTTCCTTCATATTTGGCTGATGTCAAAGGTCATGGACCAAGGTCAAAGGACATCTGAGATCATGTTTCCATACTGCCAACTTTGCCAGGGGAAGTTTTAATTGTGCTGTATTTTCTTTGAAAATTTTATTCACAGAATCACAGTCACCCAAAGACTCCTATTTGGGGCAATTTGGCTGTCTCCGCACACAAAGGACCCCCCATTTTGTTTGCACATCCGGTTTCATCCAATCCCCCAATGCCCAGGCATTTTGGAATTCCAGCCTTACACCCATATCCATTTCATTTGTGATAATATTTTGTTGAGCAAAGGTATAGGTAAAATCTTGATAAGGTAGGTTGGTCTTGATGAAAGCTAATGATCATTCCATGGAGAGTTTCATACCCTGAGTGAATAGTATTTATGACCAGTTGTTGGGGGGATGACCGCCTGCATTGCATTCACAAGCCAAGGTGAAATAGGTACAAATAGGATTGAAGTTGTTTTTCTGGACTAGAAGATGTGGGGTAGTTTGCAAGTGACGTGGAATCAGAAAGGTGCCAACCCTCCCATCGCTTCTTCCCGTGCAAAGCGCAGAACTTGCGATATTTGGTTTTCAAGACACTTCTGATGAAAAGTTCTAGTTGATTATTTCTGCATTTAAAACTTAATATTATCAAATTTAATAGTGATACTTTGGGTCAGTTTTATGTGGTGATGCAGCAAAATATCCTTCATTTTTTTTATCCCGCTTAATACTGACTGTAAATTTGATTCCCCCTCTTTGGGGCCTAAGAAGTGTTTGATCCCCCCCCCTTGATCCCCCCCCCATATTTTCCCCACCCCCCAAGTATTTTATATGAACAAACCTCTAAGAAACTTTTAAACATGCTACAACCATACATGTGTTCAAAATGTTTTATGCTGATATGTGGTTTTCCCAAGGTGTGGTAAATAATTTATATTAAATCTAGATCATAAAATGGTGACCCTTTTATATACCAACTCAGAGAGACATTTCACGTTAGAGAATGTCGGTGTGTTTGCAATCTATAATAGAAATGTCTTGGAAAAAGATTCATCAGGATGTCCATAATATAATGATAAAGAAGGTTCTTTCGTATTCAAATCCAATGTAAACATACTGAGTGGAAAGTTTCGTGCACTACGTAGCACTTCTCAGGATAATGACCAAAGCTTCCAGTCAGTCCTTTTGGACTGGCCGTGAGATGCAGTTCTTCTCATCAGGAGTTGGTCATAGATATTTGGTAGAATGTAGTTTCCCCCGTCTCTATTAATAGTTTGTTGACCCTGTTTTCCTGATCCAGATTGATTACTTTATGTGTCTTTTCAGTCTATCTTGCTCACGTTCTTTGATGGTTGCCTCCTCCCAGCCTATAACATGGTCTGTGACCTTAAGCATGATCGGTGATTGCTGATTTGTTTGGCTCACCAGTGGTGAAGATGGGAAGATCCCTTTTCTTGATACCCTGATCACCAGAAAGGATGATGGCAGTATCAAAATTACTTGTGTAAAGAAAGAAAACCCACACAGACCAATATCTCCATTTCCAATCCCATCATCCACTCCAACACAAATTCAGCATCATCAAAACCCACTCCTGGACCAGAATGGACAAGGTTATCACAGACGAGAAGGATAAAGTCGCAGAGGAGAACAAGAGTCAAAGAATCCCTCAACAATTTGGTACCCAGAAATGGCCTTCGAAGAAACTCAACCAAAGAAAAAGAGAAACCCCACTACTAAAATGACAACATCTAAGGGCAAAAATGCGTCCTCCCCTATGTAGATGGACTGTCTCAACGTGCCAAGAGAATTTTCCTAAAACATGGGAGCTCTCCTGGCCTCAAACCACACCAAACTCTTCGCAACCTCTTAGTCCACCCTAAAGATAAGAGGGACATAAGAGCCAAACACAACAAAATTGTGGTATACGCAATCCCCTGCCGCAACTGTGAAAACTATATTTGGGAAACTCACGGTCTATTTGGGACAAGACTGAAGAACACAAATCAGAAGCTAAAAAGCATCCAGAAAAGCATTTACCCGGGCCCAAGGAAAAACATCTACCACTGAGGACACAAAACCAAATCATCAAATCAACGATCATTTTAAGTCACAAACCATGTTATAGGCTGGGAGGAGGCAAATATCAAAGAACGTGAGCAAGATAGACTGAAAAGACACATAAAGTAATCAATCTGGATCAGAAAGCAGGGTCAACAAACTATTAATAGAGACGGGGGAAACTACATTCTACCAAATATCTATGACCAACTCCTGATGAGAAGAACGCCATCTACGGCCAAGTCCAAAAGGACTGACCGGAAGCTTGGTCATTAGCCTGAAGAAGTGCTACGTAGTAGCACAAAACTGTCGCTCAGGTATGTTTACCATTGGATTTGATACTAAGAATCTTCTTTATAATCATAGAAATGTCTTTCTCACACAACTGACCATTTGTGTTTTTGAACAGATTTTGTGCACAATGGGGGTCCTTAACTTTTGCGAGACATGCGGTGCACTTCGAGTAAGAGAGGTCAAAGATAAACTTGAGAAACTCTTTGCTGTTGAACCAGAGCCGGATCATTGTGGAATATGCAAAACTTTGCTTGGAACCACAGACATCAGTTCATCTGCTAAAACTGGTGAGCTTGATTTGTGTGATGACAATGAATGTGTGGATGTCAAATTTTATTCTGTAATGGAGGGTCAAGACTCTGACTCATCTGACTCATATAAAGAAAAACATGTTGTTACAGTAAAACCTGAATTAGAATGGTCTGACAGTTTTACTGTTAAGAAAAAGAAAAACAAGAAGGTTAAAAACAAAAAGAAAGCTGGTAAAGAAGTTGAGGTGTCCGATGCTGAATTCGCCAAACGAAGGGCACTTGATGCAAGGCTCCTGGCAATGCTGGACAATGAAGGGCCAAAATCAAAATCATTGAATGCAAAGAATGCAAGACGGTCTTCTGTCGTATTCAAAAGTTCATTAAACATGTCAGCTCTCACATGGAGGAAGAACTTGTGATAGCATTGCCATACATCTGCCCTGTTTGTACCCTACGAGTCAAAGACTTCATGTCACTGGAGAAACACATGGTGCTTCATAAACTAGACAATAAACTTATTGTTGCAAGTGGCCTGACTGCAATGCAAAGTTTGCTTGTAAGGGCAGATACCTCACAAGCACATTAGACGGCAGTGAAGGACACAAGTCTACTGGTGGCCGCAGTCCATCAAGCAGTTTAGGAAGTACCAATGTACCAAATGTCCTTATATGGCTACAAGTAAAGAATTGCTTATTTAATGATAAACTCATACAATGCCAGAAACCATTCAATGCACTTTTTGTGATCGGCACTTCACAATCCAAGAAACAAACGATCCATGAACAAAACATGCACAGCACCACAGACCCAACACTTCATATGGCTAACTTCTGTGGATCCTCCCTCCTTTTTTTTCAAAGCAGATCTCAAGAAGCATCAAAGAATTCATTCTGGTGAGAACCATTTGCTTGCACCCAGTGCGACTATCGTTCAATCGACGCGACAACCTGAGGACACACTATCCGGGTGCCACATTGGAGTGAAGAAGCCCAAAAGTGTCGACATTGGGGACTTGACATTCCATTCAAGGGATTTATGCAAGGACCATGGAATGTCAAGTGCATGTATGCATTCCTCCATGTGATTATCAGACCAAGAACAGCAATGCCCATCTCAAGATACTTGTTCACGGACCCCACTTCAAATTGACCCTCAAAACTCCAAACTTAAGAAAAGGAGAGGCTGCAGCATCACCTGAACTGGGAAAGCATCAAGGAACAAGACCACATCAGAGTTATCGACCCCAATCCGAAGATTGGATCAGGGCAGTAAATTTCTTCAGCATCTTCATTAAAGGCACTAGCAGTGATTTGCTAAATCAGGAAAATCAAAAAAATCATCAAAAATTCTGTTTTTGCATTCCTGTACAAGTACAGTTATCCTATCCCGAACCATACCCAAGTGCTAATTAGGCCTGAAATCAACTAATAAGGGAAAACAAATCATACAAACTGTGCCAACTTCAAATATTTCGATTTTTTTTGGGTATTACTGATAGTGTCTTTAAATACAAGCATTCCATAGAATGCATATCCCTTGTCTAGCTTTCACAGATTGTGAATGGAGTCAAAGGTCATATGGGTCATTAACGATCAATCTGTATTTTAGCGGACAAGATAGCTCAATCAGATAACCGCTCGACTCCGATTTTATTCCTCATTAAAGGGCCCGGCCTGAGCTTATATTCTGTCTTGGTCTATATCCCTTTTATCTTCATATGCTGTCTTTTAAGTTATCCCTGACAAAGAAATTAACCGCTTGTTGTCCCGATTTACCCATTCGATACTTGGGAGTTGCTCCCGGCAGCGATGGTTATCTCGATGTCTGTTTGCTGATAAGGGAAAGGGCTGATCCCGATCTGCTGCCCCTTGAAATGAATGCTAATGGTATATGGTATGGTTGGGCCACAGTGATTAGCGAACATTTGTGAAAGCGCTTAAAGGCCAATGCATAAGGCGCTTTATATAAATCTCTGCGGTATTATTATTATTTTTCACCTTTTATAGTCTTGGTTTCCTTAGGTCGTCTCCAAGTGTGAAGGTCAAATGACTCAATGGGTAAAATAGTATAGTGCAATAATGCAGGGTTACATTTTTTACCACTCAAACCACACCACATACTACCAAAATCATCCCTGTGTGCCACTCTGCTTTCAACAGACGAGGACAAACAAAAATGGTAATGAAAAAACAATGTGCTGTTGTGAATGGGGTAAATTACTCATCATGCATAAAAGCCTCCATGAGAGTCTATTACTATATGACTGGTATAAAATTGATTGATTGAGCCCATTGGTCGAGCTATGAATTGAAGCCCAATATTTTTTAAAATAAAAAAAAATATCATTGAACAGGAGACCATAAATAAGTGGTGTAAATCATCCATATTATCATTTATATGTTTTGGATCCATATTTTTCAAACATGATCCATTGCTATAATAATGGAGAGTAATCATTCCTGGTGTGTATAATGCTTTCAGCAAGCTCATTCACTGCTTACTACTCATTTCAGGGATCAGTGACACAGTCCTGACCACCATTTTGACTGATTTAAAAAAAAATCCATTATTTTTTTTATGTAAATTAAAATTAATCATAGAGTTTTTTTTTACTTTTTTTAAATTAACATTTAATGGATTAAAATTTGGTATGGAAATGACAATAACAGAAGATGCCTGAATTTGCCATTTGTCAGACAGAAGGCCTATTATATACCTGTATATTTTTTACTCTTCCGTGAGCAATCAATATCCGAATAGGGTTGTTAAGTTGACAGGCCTGCCAATTTGTTATCACTTTATTCATACTTGTTAGCATGACTAGTTATATGTGAACGTCTTGCTGCAAAGGCCTACACAGGTGGGTCCAAGGGCCCGCCTTAGGACCCTGGAGGGTCCAGAGTGAAGACTCGGCATTGTCCAGGGGGGGCGAGCCCCGGAAGCTCCTAGGTTTTTTGCCTCTTAAGAAGGTAAAAAGTAGTGTTTCAAGCAAAAATTTCACAATAATTTGAAGCTACAATAACGCTTTCCTGTCCTTCTCTTTCATCTCCTTTTCTTTCCTTCTCTTTTTCACTTCTCCGTTTCCTCCTTCCCTTTCCCCCTTCTTTCTTCCCTCATCTTCTTTCCCCTGTCTCTCTTTCCCTAATTCCTGTTTTTCCTTCCAATTCCCCCCACTGGGTTTGCAACCGATGTACCTTTTTTAATTTGAAACAGAAGCCCTCATTTGCTTGATTACAGTTCAGTTTGATTGGAAATACAGTTTGATTAGAGTTGACTTTCTTTGTTGATCTTCAGTACTTTGAAATTGAAAGAATAGATTTAAAAAGGCAAATGCCTAAACTATTTGTTAAATAGTTCTGTGTTATTCTGTTACCATCATCTTTACTGTCTAGAGGAGGGGGGGGGGAGGGAGAGGAATAAAGGGAGAGCACATCGCAGGAACAATTTTTAAGAGCCTTTTTTCTACGTTGACAAACTCATGGACACCACATCTCAACCCGATTTTTTTAAACTTTGTGAGGTAAAAGACATTTGGTCCCCAAGTAAGAAGATGACATTAAAAATTCGCATTTGTCTGTGCCGTGGTAACGGCCCTGTTCTTGTTTTTGCGTTATTTGTACTGTTCTATATAACCCAAATTAGCTGATTTCTTACTAAAAAACAGCAGTTTTTAAACAAATGGTACCTCAATAACGGTAGTATTTTGAGGAAACTTGACTTCATGGATAGATACCTTCATGTTTACACAGTGTCTTTAAATTTAAACGAGTCAAGGTTGCAGCTTCTTACACACTGTTGCACCTTGAAATACGGCATTTTAACGATATTTGAAAACTCTAATTTTATGTGCAAGGTAAAATCCCATTTTCTCCAAAATGGGTGATTATTTTTCTTATTTTTTTGTCCATTATGTTGACTTAACCGCCCTTCTCAAATTTATTGAAAAAAAATTTTGGGCAAAGTAACGCGTTTACTGTCACTTGCCAAAAAAGCCGAAATCGGGGATTTGTGATATGCGGTTTGGCGTATTTTAGGGTTTTTTGCTAAATAAACATTACATCGTGTGAATCATATCTTTGGGGGTCTAGAAAGCAGATGGAATACGTTTTACAATCTATCTGTCTGTCTGTCCGGTGGTCTTTGTGTCTCTCTGTCTGTCTGTCGTTGTCTCTGGTTCACACTTGACAAAAATCTTTTTTTTTGTCAAACGTTTGGGCTGATTGCAACAAAAATCTATCAGAAGAACCACTAATCCAATGCCCATATGGGTGTTCACAGATTTGGGTCAAAGGTCAATGGTCAATTAAAGGGGCATTGTGCCACCAATAATTCTATGGTTCACCAAACTTATCGGCACATATAGGGATGTACCCAGATTTGTGCATGGTCAAAGTACGGATTACTTTAGGTATATGTGATAAAGCGTTTGGGCATATTTTATAGTATTATTTAGCTATAAAACACGACATTAATGTCTACTAATATATTGTTGGGATCTAAAAGCCGGGAGGGGGTGGTGCATACTTGGGGAGGGGTGGGGAGCAGTCAGGATTGGAAAACCTTTTAATCTTTTAAAATTGACAGATATACACTTGATGGCAAAGTATTCGTTTGTAACTTGCATGTGACATTGAAATTAGCTATAGCCTATTGATCACATTTTGCAGATTTTGGAATCCTTTAATCTTCAATGGCATCAATTTTTTCTTTGCGCCAGCCTGCGAAATGAGGAAAACAATTTCTATTATATGCCTGTTAAATATTCAGTTATTTTGGAATAGACATTCGTGACCAACGGAATCTTTGTCATAACGCATGTCTTGTGCAACTAAGTGTGGTTGAGCTCGGCATGTTTTTTGGTTTCCTCCCCTCTAAAAATTTATCTTTCAGGTATGTTGTTTGGCTTATCAGAATCTTTTTCGGTATTTTTTTTCACACCCAATTTGTCAGCTATATGGGACCGAATGCGACACATATCTTATGTTCTCACTTACTGTCTTCACATTAGTGATGCCAACTTTGGTCTTTCTGAATATTTGATGTGTACTAAAGGTGCGTGTTCCGATTTATTCTATTGTTTTCTCTACTTGACATGAGATCCTGGCACTTGCACATACCCCCATCAAATACCGTGGGAACCAAACTTTGTTTCGCATATTGCAAAGCCCTATTCAATACTGTGGCTAATATTTGATGATTAACCATAAAATTGTGTTTTTTTATTATCTCTTGGGAATGAAATGGATTTGAGGCTCAAATTACAGGACGACAAGAGACAAATACAAGCCTTTCAACCACCTGATATCAAATCAATACTACTTGTGCGTAATTTCTGGGAGGGGGGAGTCCCAAACGATCTGAACACGCACCTTTAATTTACACCTTCATACACATGTGAAGACCCGCTTATAGATCCATGACATGGCTTGTCAGATGGTCAGTCATACTCGCATATATGTGGAAAGCAAAATGCAACTTGCTTCTGAACATGTATTCACACAAATTGGAATACCATTTGAAATAAACACAACAATTTGCTATCCCCATTGCCCGTCTTTTATCAAACCTAATCTGATCCAGATAGTGGTCATGATATAAATTAAATCTTTGTGAACTTTAGAATGAATTGCATATACCATTATCCCTGTGAAATTATTTTGTGAACCATCTTAAAATTGATAGTTCAACGGAAACAGAGGTTAAGAGACAAACTTACTCATCAAAACTTGGAAAATCTTATCAAAATGTTCTTGCCAATAGTACTGAAAATGTTTAAAAAAAAAAAAAAAAAAAAAAAAAAAAAAAAAAAAAAAAAAAAAAAAAAAATTTAAATTTCCAGGCTACTGTTGGCAAAAGGTCATTGGGACAATTGCAACATCAACTTAAAAATGGTAACCACCAGTGGGCGATAGTCATCGGGGATATGAATGACATGGGCGGTAGTGATTTGTGGTCTTCTACCAGGGCTGTACCGGTTATTTTTTTTGGGGGGTGCGGCCTAAAAAAAAAGTGGAACTTTTTTAACGCAAAGTGGACCTAAACCCCACCCCCCGTCCACCCCCTAAATGGTCTCTTATTTGGACTTTTTGACAATGTTAATCACCAAAAGGTGGACCTTTCGTGTCAAAATTTATCTAATTTTGGACCATTTTATCAAAAATACAGCATCAAGTGGACCTTTTTCCCCTTTTGTGGAATTTGGGGGGTGCGAAAAACCGCACCCCCCTCACCTCCCCTGCGTACGGCCTGTCTTCTAACATGTTTACTAAGTTTGGCTCATATATAATAGTAATTTATCTAGGAAAAATGGCAAATAGTTGACCTTTTCTTTTGGAGATACGGACAACCTGGAGTAGACAAACTTAGCCAAGTTATAAAGAAGATTTTGGCTAGGTATCTCCCAACTATTCGAATCTTTATACAATGAAAAGTGTTACATGGTAATACTGTCACCTAATTCATATCTCTCTAATACCCTCAGTTTTTGTGGAGAATCTGCATAATAATGGCACTTTGTTTTTATCTCAGAAGACATCAATAAACACACAATACTGTATTTACCCTGTATTTATAGTACGGGTGTAATTGAGACTCTGTGAAATAAGCTATGAAACGTGTTGCTATAATAAACTGATCATTGGCGATTGGGTTTATTTTGAAGTTATATAACATGTTACAAAAAGACGAAGTCACAAAGAATTCCGAAATTAAGTGATTGTGTTTCTACATTGTCGACTGACCCTTTAAATTGGACCTGAGTAATTGTTCATAGTTTTGGAAAACATTTTTGGAAACACATATAACAATTGTGTAAAGCCATAGTGTTTTGCTAGCATTTCTAATAGTGGGTATTTTGACATGGTATTTTCATGAATGGAATGTAACACGGGAATATATATATATATATAAATTAATAAATTAATTCTTTCCCTTTTTATTGCCCTGATCGAAACACTACAAATTTGTTCGCTGTGGCTTACGCCACATCCTCAGGTGTTATGGACTGAAACATTCTCCACCAGGCTAGGAGTTGACAAAACCGCGATGCGGAGATTGTCGCGGCGTGAAGGGGAGCTTAAGCGCGTGCGATGATGTGCAGCGGCACACTTTGATGTGCGCGACTGTGCCTGGGTGGAAATGTTTTTTCAGGATAGCGCAATACATTGTATAAAAAAAACCAATAGGCCTACTGGCCTAAAAACTACTTATTGCTGAGGAGAAACTTTCTCCTGTGTCTACACTTGCTCACAAGTTCGTTTTTCTTCTTTTCAGTGAGCATAGTTAGGGTGGCATATGAGTATGGAATTTTCTCATGCAAGCACAATTTACCTCTTTTTTGTTATGTTTGAGTACGGCTTACATTATTTGGCGAATTCTCCACTTATTGAGAATTGTACATTAGAGTATTTCAAGCTCCAGATGTGTTTGCTCAGTTTCTGTACTGTTTCCGGTACGCTTCATTTCTGAAACGAGTTTTGCATGGTTCTGTACTGGGTTTTGAAATGGTTTTCAGTTAGTCCGACATATGTTTAGCGTTTCCCGGTATCCTCTCTTGTGATGGTGGCTAATAGACAAGACCTTCGGTGCGGCATTTGCCAGCTAGTAGGCATTTGTCTTTCTCGCGGGCAGTTTGCATTCTGGATCTTGGGCTTGGTGACTTCTCATGTCTTTGTTCAGACATTTTGTTATGAGATTGCTATGAGGGTCTTCAATGTTCGGCAATGCACTATAGCTCAGTTTTATGGTGTTGCGGTTGAATATTTTCCTGAGCGCGTGCCCTTCAGGAAAGCATTCCTTAAGCATTGCAAAATTTGGCAGGCCTATATTGGTCGCGACGTTGGCGCTGTATGGTGGGTTATACCATATTACCTGCCGATTGCGTTGGCGTTTCTTCTTGTGTGGATTCTCATTGACGATTAGCTGAATTGGTCATAGCCCCCGCTATTACGGAGTGCTGTCTGGTATGGTTCTGTGGCTGCCTCGAATGCGCCCCTGTCGGAAGATATGTTGGAAAGTCTTGTGTTGATTCCAACCAGAATATTCTTGATAATTGACGGCGGGTGGGTGCTATGTTTGTGCACGTACAAAGGTTCGTTATTCGGTTTAGTGGTATTGGTCTCGAATGCACCCCGTTCTTAGATCAAATGTGACGTCGAGGTAGTTGACTGTTTTCTTGTTTGCTTCATGGTTTATCCTTAGGTTATTGTCTTTTTAAAGACTTACAAATTGTCTTCTTGATCATTTCTAATTTCTTGGTGATTCATCGAATACCGCTAGGCCGTCATCCTGTATAGGCTACATGTTTTTTCTGTATTTGTCGGGAAGTTCCGCCACTATTTCATAACCAAAGATATGCACCTACAATTTCGCCTTCCTCCGCGCTCATAGCTACCCCATCCGTGACTCGAACATGGACGTAGAGTTCGCTTTACACCATGCTTCATTTTTGGTGAAAACACCGACATTGGGCTTGATTATGATGTTTACTTCCTCATCTGTTATGTGTCAAATTCTGATGCAAATTTGAGTGAGTTCCTAAAGTTCTTACTTCCGAATCCGATGGAAGAACTCACCATATCGAACACAGAGAATGAATGATCAGGTTGTTTGGGATTCCTTTGGAACAGTTAATAAACTGAAAGGTGTACTCTTCCTTGATTCAGTTTTGGTTGATCTTATTCTTTACTGTTGACTCCTGTCGGATCTGTTTTTACTTATCGAACCGTCTCGGATTTTGATGGTTGATTAATCGTCATGTCGGGCGGTTGGCACAGTTCGGTTTGTTGTCTTTCATAGTCACGAAGGCATTCTTTTCGGCCATGCAGTCGATTCTGTCTGATAGGTCGAGGCTTGCGGCGATTTTCTTCTCTTCGGCGGTTATCTTGGGCGATGCATTCATGGGCGCTTCTTATATGATTTGGTCACGTTGTTTTCCAAAAGTCGTTGTAGGTCGCCGGGTCCATGCGGTAGAAATTTGTAGTTTTGTACAGGTTGAGGAGATCTTGTCGTCTTTATGTCTTATATAATATAATTTTGTCCAATTGACGCAGGCATTCCTTCAACAAGCGCACCAGTGGTGCTGTAGCTCAGCAGGTCGTAAATAGGGGCCTTTGGTCAATGGTTCTTCTGGCCAAAGGCTGGTGATTATACTAATTGATTTATAGCACAAGAAAGAATTTATAAATCTTCAAAGAATGTCCCTTTAACGAGGCCTGTGACCTTTGTGTAAACCAATAGCATTGGTCAGCCAGTTCTTCTGAAATACTTTTGCAAGCGTTTGGCAACAAGAAAAATAGGGACAGCAGTCCCAAATGGTCGTCCGATTTGTGGTCAAAGAACAAGAGAAGAATGTAATGACCCTACGTGACCTCTGACATGACAAATGGCAATTGACCTTCACATGCGTTACCCACATAAGACCCCTTCAATGTCAATGTTCAATGTTCAAACAAATTTATAAAGCGCCGAATATCCAAAGAACTACAATGTTCAGTGGCGCTATGAAAGTCACAAAGAATAAGCTCTCTCAAAGAGATAAGTTTTAAGCTGAGTCTTGAAATTGTTCACATTTGGTGACACTTGATATGGAGTGGAAGAGTTCCAAAGCACTGGAGCTGTTGAGGAGAATGATAGGCGCCGTATGTGGATAAGTTCCATTTCGGAGTATGAAGCAAGTACTGGGAAGATGAGCGAAGAGAACGATAAGGGGTGTACAGCGTGATTCATGCTTGTCTCCGGGAATAAGCATACCAAGTATGGTACAAACTCAATCCATAACTCATCAAATCGTACCGTAAGTTGAAAAAACAGGCCAACCAAAAGGGCATACAATGATTAATAAAAGGACCCCAATTGACCCCTGAATGACCTTCGACCTCCCCTTTTACCCCACATACGAGCCCTTTGTCTCACATGGCCCACATGACCTTTGACCCAAATCTGTGAACACCCCATATAGGCCTTGGGTCAGCAGTTCTGATCGATTGAACAATGAGGTGATCAATGACATATAATTATGTATACAATATGTGCTTAGGTTTGGTGAAATATAGCAAATTTATTGGGGCACAGGATAGGGGGAATTTATAAATTTTCCAAAGAATGACCCTTTTTTTAATTGGCATTGACCTTGGCCCAAAATCTGTGAACACCCATATGGGCCTTGGGTAATGGTTCTTCTGACAAGATTTTTGCTGCAATCAGCCCCCAAACGTTTGGCAAAAAAGGAATATTTTTGGCAAGTGTGAACAGACAGACAGACACAGCCAGACAGGTGGATTGTAAAAGTATTCCATCTGCGTTCTAGCCCCCAAATATATTATTACACACTAATTTGTTTTGTAGCTAAAATAATACCTAAAATACGCCAAACCGCCTTATCACAAATCCCATGATTTGCTGTGTCCGTGACAAGGTTAACGTGTACTTGCCCAAATGTTTTTCAACATCAATTTAAGGGCGTAAGTAACATACATGAACAAAATAAAATCCAAAAAATAATCACCCATTTTGGAGGGAAGAGAAACATGGGATTTACCTTGCCCATAAAATTTAGATTTTTCTATATATCGTAAAATGCCGTATTTCAACGTGGCAACAGTATAAGAAGCTGGCAACCCTGACTCGATTAAATTTAATGACACGTAGTGTAAACATGAATGTATTATCATGAAGTCAGTTTCCTAAAAATACCTACCGTCTTGATGTACCATTTTGTTTAAAAATGCTGTTTTTTAGTAATGAAATCATCTAATTTGGGTTATCCTAGACCCGTAAATCAGCAAAAACAAGAAAGGGCCGTTACCATGGCAACAGACAAGCCCCTGCAATTTAACTGCGTCATATTCTAAATTGGGAACAAATGTCTTTTACCTCACAAAGTTTAAGAAAACTCGGTTTTTGAGATGGTGTCCATGAGTTTGTCAACCTAGACAAAATTGGGTCTTCAGTTGCTAGGAGTGACAATGGTCCCTAATGTATAACTGGTCTTTTTTATGCAGGCTGCAGCTAAAAGGGATCTAATCCCATAAAATGGTCTTTTTTGTACTAATTATGAACACCTCATCAATTTTTCTCCAAATTTGGATTTTTTTTTAAATGACTCTCTTTCCATGTACTATGGGCCTGCTTTTTTTTCTCCTTGGCATCTAGCAGAAGGGAGATTTTGCTTATAGCAGGATTCTGTATACACAGGGACTGACCTCCAATTACCCCCCATCCCCATTGACCTTTGACCCCATTTTGTAAAATACCTTTCAAATGCAATTCCTTGGCAAATAAGGAGCACTGTGATCAAACTTGCTCAAAAGAATCACAAGCTCAAGACACATACAGGGTGCACACAGATTAGCCTCGAATGACCCCTTTGTGACCTTTAACCCTATTCAGTCAAAATCAAACATTTCTTCTCTAAATAAGGTGCTACAATCATCAAAATTGATCATCACAGGCAAGAACTGCTGCCACAAGCTTTACCTGTGGTATATCCACAGCTTCCACACCTGCCAGGTGGATTTTGAAAGTTTTAATTTGCAGTATTATATTATTTAGCAAGATATTTGACATTCCCAAATAGCTACAAATTGTCAAGGTATCTTAATGTCAGTGTATTCCCACCAAAGTGGACTTCCAAGACCAGGTTTATTACACAAAAGTAAAAAGTATTCAATTTTTATGCACAGAATAGTGTATACAGTATAGATGATGTGACATTGATTATGTTGGGTGCACATGTTGGTGTAAAGACAAGTCTCTGTGAAAAATGTTAGCAAAGCCCTATACTTGCATGGGAAAATTTTCTTTTTTGCTGTAACTTTTATTTTGTTTCAAATTAAATAATTCCAACATTCCTATTTAGTCTTGTAGATTATATTGGTTTCCATGCACCCTCCACCCTTAAAACTAAATTCTAACATGATTTTTAGCATAAGTATGCCATCTTCAAGAATTCTGATGGTACCAAAATCAAATATTGCCAGGGATCCATTTGGCAGCCATCTTGGATTGAAAGCAATGACCGGTAATAGCACATTTTAAAAGCAGCACCCCAAAATTTTTCAAAATTTTGTTTGAGATTTTAACGGTTACATCTTGGTAGCTGGCTAGTAAACTATACCTGTGAATGGTTCAAGCTCGAGATGTCTATGTGTCGCGCAAATGAAGGGATTTGCTAATTAGAATAATTAATGTCAGAGATCTCCGATAGTTAATTCAACGGCCTGCTTGGAAAGGGCTTTCCTTCCAATATGAAATAGCGCCATGTACATGTCTACGCTCATCATTAGTTGTTTATTGGTTCAGGCACGTCAAGTTAGAGGTCATTTTCTTGAAATGTTCAATTCCAAAGTTAGAGATGAATCAGAATTTTCTCGTTTTCATGCAGTAACATTTAAGCACAATATAACAGTGCCTAGGATTACGTTGTTTTGTACAACAAAAAAATTTCCTGGATCCGGAAATTTTATAAAACAAAGTTGGATGTTTTATATGAAGGACTTCGATTGGCTTAGTAATTTTCACACAATGGTAGTTATATGGACAAGCATTATGTATATGCAAAAAACAGGATTGTTTGAAAATTGAGTGCGCCTCATCAGGAAAATCTCTGAGTCAGCCTTTACACCAATTTTGATCAAACTTAATGAGCTCTATGTTGCTAATATTGATTTTGAGATAAACATGTAGCAATTAAGCATACAATCTTTATTACATTTCATTGTCTGTCAACACTTAAAATGACCATATATCAGACCTGAAAGTCCAATTCTTTTGGGGTTTTCAGCATGGAAATGACACTGGAAGGAAAAAACTTAAATGGTCCATTGTACGATCGCTAATAGCTCATCCCCAGAACCCCAGATTTTTCTGGAAGTGGTTGAAAAAATTTTGGTATCTGAAGAAAGCACTATTGTCTCCTTTGATCCTGTGAAATCTAGGGCTTAAGATGTTTGGTTTGGAAAATTATGAGTGAAAAAGTGCCCCATTTTGGTCGCACCAATATTATTTTACCACAGTTTACTCTATGAGGCTTACAAAATGTGTTGTTAGCCACTCGCATCAAACGGATTCAAATTTCAAATATCGGCATGAACATGCAGTGTCTTTGTAGAGAAGGCCCGTCTATCCAGATGAAAACTTTATACACTTAAATCAGGCATCCACCTTAATTTTGCTTTTACCTGACAAACGACTCATCACAGTACATACATAACCATAAAGATAATTTCTGACAGTGCAGAGTGAAAAATGATGCAAGCAATCCGACATCAGCCACAGTCATTAGGGATTCAAACATGTTACAGAGTGGTTCAGCAAAAATCAACACGATGCATCCATGGCCGCGTAGTTTTTATCCGCGAGGGCGGCAGGGGCCAGGGATATAAAAATACTGCGGACGATCGGAGAAGATGTGTTGATTTGTGATGAACCAATCTTGTTAACATGTGTGAATCCCTTTCAACAACGAAAATCTTATGAAAAATATTAATATCATGTATAGAGAAGCAAAATTATTCTAAATTATAACACTAAAATGTTCCCAGTTCGACAAAAGCTTTCCTAGATATATTTAAGAAAATCTAAACCAAAACGATTAGTTTTGGTTTGTTTGTTGTTTTGCAGTTTGCACTGGGTACTTGAGTTTTATTACTCAGAGTTCTAAACGTGACGAAAAAACAGCACGTGACTGAAAGCGTACCGTGTAACGCACTTCGTGTACACTGACGCCTGGGCCGTAAGCGCTAATTTGCATATCAACTGTCTGGGTTGATTTAAGAACACAACGGTACGCTCTTGGCAAGGAGATACGGCGAGTTGTTGAATTCGGTCTCGTTACAGGGGTCACCACCAGAAAAATTTGTTTAATACAGGCAATTCCAATGTCAGGGGTTTTACCCTTCAAGTATCTGGAGCTCAGTTGTTCAGGGGCCAGCGCAGTGAGGTTGGCAGGGGGGCCAGATTGCAAAAATTTAGGAAAACGGGTTTTGGCAAAAATTAGGGGGTGTAACCAAAATGAGTTCATTTTGTACTTTTGCCCCCCCATGAGGTTTCCCCCTCCTATGATGGTTTACATGGCCGCGGCGCACATGGCGTTTGTCTGGTGCACGGCCGGAGGGCATTGGGTGTCTGGTTCCTAGTTTCTGGTTGAGCTTATTTACATTTTCAAAATGAACATGTTGTATTAGTTATAAAAGAAACAAGATTTCTGAAAACAAATTATCAGTGTTAAAATTTGATGATTTTTTTCTCACAATTCTCCCAAGTAATTGGTCTTGCTACGAGTTTGTACAAATGGTGACTCATCGATCAAGCTCAATTCAATTTTTGCAGGTATGTCAGGGGCGTAACCAGACATTTGCAAAGGGGGGGGGCCAGAAGAGGGGTGCCAATGAATATTTTTGAGGGGGCTTAATTGGGTCCTTCTCCATAGACACTGTACAAAAGGTGAGTTCCAGTTGGGGGGCTGGCGGGGGGGCCAAGGGTTCCGTTTGGGGGCTTGCGCCCCCCTGACTCACCCCCCCCCCCCGGTAGCCAATGAGTATGGGCTCAAATCCATCCAATTGTATCACACTGTGTACATAAATAGGTGGTGTAGGATTCTCATTGTAAGTGTGGGAACACAGGGTATGTGTGCTGTTAATTGAATTTACTTTGGCATTGAGTTGGGAATCGGGGTTCTTGCAGTCCTGTATTATAAAGAAATCCATCGATATTGGCTATTTTTAACTCTTGCAACAATCATAGTAAAATTGTGTGCATAGGTAACTTGCTAGCTTTTACCTCAATGTACTGATAGTGTAAAAGTGGAAATTTCCCGCTACATTTTACTCACTTCTTGAGCTTGCGCGGCGAAATTTAAACCGCAAAAAAATTTTTTTGTGTGTAGTTTATGGAGATAAACTAAAAACAAAAAACAAGAAAATGTAAAAATCGTGGATGCGCGAAAAATTAGGACAAACTTACTTTACAGTAGTTTTGGGTACACTAATGATTGACCAAACAATCATTTGTTCATGCAGTTGTTTATAACATAGCTATTTTTATTAAACTTTTATTATATATCTATATAGAGTAAATAATTTAAATGCATCATGATGCTTGTATTGGTTATTTATTCTTTGCATATCAACGAAGGTAGAATATTGGTGGCCGAATGTAGGAAGATTGTAAATGCTATAGCTGCCATGGTATTCTTTATTACACAGGGCAGCCCTTTTATGACAAAAAGGTTATAATCTCTTTTTATACTCTGTTCTTCTCAAGTTTAAAGGTGACGTCAACTGCATGTATTAGGGGTCTCGCTCTAGAAACACTCACTCACCTTCGGAATTGAAGAATTTTGCACATGAATAAAGGGTACAATTGAAATGCTAGAGGTACACCCGGGAGGTACACCACGTCCATGACGTCTCCCTCTGAACTTGAGATCGAACAGGGTTATAGTTTCTCAGCAATCATACCTCCTTCTGCCACCGTGTATAATTTTCCACTGTGAGAATCGTATTAAAGAAGTATAAAAGTGAAAGATAATTTTCCA
>JAMKCH010022912.1:0-35555 GCA_023653785.1 Ophioderma brevispina
CTGTACTATTCTGTATCAATTTGCGGTGTGAAGAGTCTTGCATATTTGGTGATGAACAAAGTATAGATGTGTCACCATTATGAAATCCATTCATTTGTATGCTAAGAGTTAATACTGCATTGACTTTGTTGCTATAGCAACAGCTTCACCTTCGTCTCATTTCAGTGCAGTATGCTGTTCAGCCATGTTTGTGCATTGCAAATATTTAGCATGGCAGTTCTATTGATTTTCATCCGTCAAGTAGAGCGCAAGTTCAAGGTTAGATATTTTAACCCTTCAGCTACAGACGGTGTGGTTATTTTTAATTCAGACCTCATATTTTTGAGCAACCAGCAGTGGCATACCGACCGGGGAGGGGGGGGCAAGTTGCCCCCTCTGGCTCGAAAAAGTGGCAAGATATGGATCAAAATATGCACTTTCATCCCTCTTTGTCGGGTAATTTCGACCAATTTCAGCCTAAATTTGGGCAAAATTAAAGTAAATTTGACAATTTTCGCGGGTTATGCGCGCATTTCGTCAAGTATAAAAACTAAATTGGAGCAAATCACCAGGATGACTTGCGAATTTTTGCCCCCTCTGGCGAGACGAGTTGGAAATTTTGCCCCCTCTGGATCGACTGCCTTGGTACGCCACTGGCAACCAGTGGCACTGTTTTTCTTTCCCCCAGTTTGCCCCCCTCCCCTCATCAGAAGAAAACTAAAGATTTTAGGCAAAAATCAGCAACACTACAATGTTATAAGTACTGAAAACCTACAAATTGTTTGATTTCTTAAAAATTTGAAACCATTCTCAATCAGTAGTAAAACATAAATATGCACCTCTGCCACTTTTATCTAATTATTTATTTAATTAAAGAAAGGAAATTACCTTTTCTACCATACAGAGTTCCATGATCAGATGACATCACTAAGAATGAAAAAATAGGTTGTCGAGTATGTGGTTGCAGAATAAGTTGATCACAGAGACCCCTTGCATCAATTGTATAAGCAAACCAAGTATGAACTGATCCATCACTGCACTCAAACTGCTAGAATCAATTTAACCAAGTATATACCACATGTACAAGGATATATGACCCAAGTGACCTTTGAATGACCTTTTTGACCTCATCGGTGACCCCACATAAGACCCCTTGCTTCAATGTATACGATACCAAGTATGCATATAAATTGGATCGATTAAAGCCCAAATTAATTGGTCGAAGCTATGAGTGCAAAAAAATATTGGCGAGGGACCCCCCAGTCGAGCCCAAATATTTTAACACTGTCATAGCGAGACCAATACTAAGGGCGTTAAATCATCCAATTTTATCATTATCATGTTTGGATCGATATTTTCCCACATATGGACTCCTCAAAAACCATGATAATGAACGATTAAGCCCAAATAATTGGGTTCAAGCGATGGTTGAAAACATATTTTAAAACGCATAGCAAGACCAATAATATTGGGCGTAAATATCCAAAATTTTATTAATTATATGTTTTGCATCCGTGATATTTTCACACACTGGACTCCTGAAAAACATAATATGAACTGATCCATCACTGCACTAAAATGCCTAGATTAAACATTTTTAACCAAAAGTGTACAAACCACATGAACAAGATATGACCCTAAGTGACCTGAAGACCTTTGACCTCCTCAGCGGGTGACCCCACATAAGACCCCGTGCCTCAATGTATAAGCATAACCAAGTATGAACCTGATACATCACGCAATCTAAAATGATAGACAAACATTTTACTCAAAAGTGTCTACCAAAATTTCACACACACCAGACACACACACAAATCATTGCTGCCAAAAGGTCTTCCCTATCGCAGACATAAAAACCACATTTCAGCAGGCTCCATGCGTCAACCTCCACATCAAGACTTTGATAATTTACCCAACCTAGAGTCAGTGATTTGACGGTGAAAAATTTGATCTGACTATAATTAGTAGAAAGAATTGTACTAGAGTTACCCAAAGTAGTAGTTCACAGTTTTTACTGCATTTGGATATAAGGAGGTGGGGTGGGTCTGGAGGTTACCTCCGCCCTACCTCTTGGCTCAACAAGGATAGACTAAGGATGCTGTTCACCAGCTTGCAAGTGAAATATGCACAAAACTATAGTCCCTTTATCTAACTCCATGCAGTGATCTCACAACCTTGCCGAACAGCTTTTACACACGTGTCAAGATATGCCGTCTGTGCGTGGGGTATAAACGCCTTCGTTTTAAGCCAGCGCGCGCGGTGTTAATGGTGCGACACGTCAAAATCTTCGCGCGACGTCACTGCACGGAGGAAGTATAGCTTCGTCTGTGGATTCTTGGAATGGTGAACACTCTATTTTTGCTGTTGTACCACAGGTAAAATAATACCTACCATCGTACAAACATTTCCAAGAAGCACTATATCTAAACAATCATTCCGAATCTACTCATTCACAACTAAAGTAAACCAAATATACACAAGCATAAGGTTTTCATGCAATTTTTTGTCCACTTCAAAGAGGCCAGTCATAGCCCTATAGCAACCCTGGTATTTTCCAGTGGATTGAAATCACATTTTTTAAGTTCATGGTTAATATCAGAAAATCGTACAAGTGGAACAAATAATTATCAAGTTGCTATTGCGAAAACCTTCGCTTTTTGGAAGGAGAAGACAGAAGAAGAAGTGAACCCTATCTTATTGTTCTCAGGTACATTATATAGTGCAAGAAAAGAGGTATGTCCTTCCCCAAATTTTGCAGTTCTTCAGTGTCCAACTTGAGCTACACTTTCTGGCAGCAACCTTTGGACTACAAGTTCAGCAGACAGAAATGTAATATGCAGTGTGTTCTTGAAATTTGTAACTCAAAGGAGCACCAGCATAACAAACATATCCAATTGTTTGGGCACATAATAGGTTGGGCCACTTGCCAAAACATTGTACTGAAGCGTACTGAAAGGAATAGAACCTGACAGGACTCAGTTCTTCCAGAACCAAAGCCTTAAACCGTTGATTGCTTAGCAGATTTTGGAATGTGACTGCTGTGCTTAAAGTTAAAGTGGCCATGGCACATTCAGAAAATTGAAATTTCTTCAATTTGCTTGCAAAAATGATAGTCCAGACCATCGGAAGACAGAATAGAGATATATATCTTACACATAAAAATAACATACCAAAACAGATAAGGACTTAATAAGAGGCTAAACGACATCCAGGTAAATATTTAGGCTAACTTCAGTTGCCGTAACTTAATCACAAATGTGTTATGTACATGATATCTAGACTCATTAATCATTGGTATTAAAACCATAAAGGTCACAGACCGGTTCAAACAAGGTGGCATACCATGGAATCAACTTTGGCAGGTGTTTTTTTCTTGTTTAAACATCATTTCCAGTCATCTGTTGAATTATGTCAACGGCAGTCATTAATTATAAAATCGTTTGTTTACCATAAGTGCGCTGATTGGCTCTTAACAATTTCAGGGTGAGGGCTAATGTACATTAAAAGGTTTCCAAAGAAAAGGCAAAAACATCAATTTTGAAACAATCTGAGGGTTTTGCAATATTTTCAAATGTGCCAGTGGTCTTAAGATGACTAACTTTAAACTGAAACAGTTTATCTCTTCTGACATCAACTGGCCATTATTTGACCTAATTTCTTCAAATGTAAGAAGAGACTTAGAATATACTAAAAGACCAATAATTGAATTAACAGAATTTCTCTATGACACATAATGCTTTCAAGAGTGTAGAGGCCTATACATCCCTAGCACCATGTACTTGGGCAATAAGGTCATTTAGCTAAATACATGCCTAGCTTCCAATTGGTTAATCTCTGGGCACTGGCTGATTTGATCGGTTATTCATATTGGCTGGTATTCTGAAAAGGAGACTAACTCTAGTCCTGGGTTTAAACCAGGGTTAGTCCTACATGTGTGGACCTTTTTCCTTTGAAAATACTGTGAAAGTTAAATGTAAAGGGTGAGAAAATTCCTCATGGATGTGCTGGAATGGCCCATTCATGAGGAATTTTCTCACCTGTTACAGCACACTTTTAGAGTATGTTGTAAGAAAAAAAGGTCCCCTCTTGTAGGACTAACACTGGTTTAAACCCAGGTCTAAAGTTAGTCTCCCTTTCAGAATACCAACCATTATGATGTAATTAGCCAATCAGAGACATGGTAAGAAAAGAATAAAGATATATCTAGAAGATAAATTTTGAATGGTTACCCTGGGGTTTATATCATGTTACATAATAAATAACTTGTCAATCAGAGATACTGTTAGAAAGGTGGTAGACCTCAGGGGGTGTATGAAAACAAAAATACTAAATAGTGGATTTCATATTTCACACAAAGCAGTTTATTTCACAGAAAAGCATGATTTGAAAGAGTGAATGGATAGTCTTAAGAAATAAGGTCAAGAAAAACACTTTGACTAAAGTTTTTCACATTATTGACAGAAGGCTAGATTAACACTACATTTAAAACCCATGTTTATGTTCACTCACCTACAAATGTTATGCAAAAAAAGTCATAACCGTGGTGAAGTTTAAACAGAGGAAGTCCATGCATACTCCCCTTAGATTACCATCCCGGATTTTTTGCGAACAAAAAAAAAATAATAAAAATAAATCCCTGAATAGTGAAGACCGCCCAATTTTGAACTGCCACTGAAACAAGCTGTTTTTTAGCACAAGCAAACTAAAACTTTCAAGTAAGGGTAACTAGGCAGATAAACAAAAATTCACAAACAACTGATTCTCTTGTGCCTGTGAAAATGGAGTACCCAAAACAAGTACATTTTATTTGATCGGATAAAGGCAGTGTAATATAAAATTGTCGCCTTCTCCTGAGGGCACTCCAACCATCATTCACATACCACAAGAGTGTTTTTTTATTGGATCCATATTGCCAACAGATCTAACCTTGTTAGGAAGAGACTACCAATTTTATGGAATTTTATTATTAAAATTTCAAACACAAAAGTTTACTTTTAACTAAATGTAAATTACATGATAAGATTGCTGACTCGCAAGACATGTTACTACTTAATGTCTGCCATTTGCTCCATAGTGGTCCATGTCAATTTAAAACCGAAAATCCCAAATCTAAATTTGTGTTATCAAATTGATTTTGAACATAAAATTTGCATACAACAAACATATTACAACAACATCGAACATGCAAAATGGACCAAGTTAAATTTTGGCTTTAAAATATTAAATCACACATTGTAAATTCTACTTTGAGGATGAAAGTTCATCAAGATTTAAAATCAATCTTATTCGGAGCTTAAACAATACAAATGAAATGAAACACTTGTTTTTTGCCCGCATCACATCAGCTTGAATCGCATCACCAAATGTTGCACGCATCGTGTTTAAGTGTTGAATGCATTCTTAGGTACAGACATATTGTGATGCACTCCACCTTAAATATTAGCTGGGTTGGGTCGAGGCTATCTTGTTTCAAAGAGACACGTTTAACAATAACAAAGGGATTTATGTCCTCTCCTGGGAAATGTACATGTGCATCAACACAAAAAACCTGATGCTGTCATACAGCAGTTGTCTTTGTTTATATGCAGGAATCAATACTGGGGGGGGGTTAAATGTGTGTGTTCCATATCGCCTTTGGGGACCCCTGATTTACCGCGAAGATAATGTTGATTTTGATAATCAGATGAAAGGCCAGTATTTTTCCCATTGTCATCTGAAATTTGAGCCTCAAATCCCTTCATTCCCAGATATAAACAAAAAACTGGCCATTTTAGTGGTTAACCATCCAATATTAGCCACAGTATTGAATAGGGCTTTGCAACATGTGCAGGTATTGGTTCTACCATCAAAACCACAATTTTGTTTCCCCTGTGGTACGTGTCATGGGGTGTATGTGCACGTTCCAGGCTCTCATATCAAGTAGAGAACCACCAATACATATAAATCGGAAACAAAGCACCTTAAAAGAACAATTTGGATTAAATGTGGCATGATTTTATAACAGTGGCACTCATTAACACATCATATCACAGGGTATCCAGTGGTCCAGTGTTAGAGGTGCTCTCCCCGAAGTGCTCGCCCCAACGCTGCCGGAGGTTTGCGAGTGAGCCCCGCTTCAACTAACGTGGTTTTGCCAACCTTGATAAGGCGCTTATAAACCGGTCATTACTCTCCTCTCCACCCAGTGTCTAAATGGGTCCCAGCATTTAATACTACAGGATAGGTACAAGACTGTTGGTGTCGGGAGGAGTGGCGAACCCTCACACAGGCAGCAAAAAAATTATAAGGAGTCGTTTGGCGCCCAAATCGGTATCGTTCGCGGCGCCGCAAGTCCAAAATCACAGTGGAAGATCCTTCTTAACCTGCTGATATTTTCATCATCCAGGTTAATCAGGCCTAGGATTCCTTTTGGGGACTTGTCGACCTCAAGTCATCTATATGTGCTAAGGTTTGTGGCTCTCTCCCCATCGACAGGTTTGGTGAAAGTTCTACTCCGATCTTGTGAAGGAAGTTCTTTTTGCGACCAACGCCAGTTCTAAGTCTGTTAATGTTGACCCATGCTTTCCTATCACGGTCACAGCCTTTGGGCTAATTGCAAGATGTGCTGTCCACAAAACTGCTTTAGGTTTAAGTTAGAGGATGACCATTGCTCCTACCATCTGTCATTGATCAAGGTTGATCGATGGGATAACTGTGACCGTTCAGGTCAGGGATTGGGGTAGCAAAGTGATTCCGTGGAATTCTCTGATCCTCAAAGGGTGTTTGGTGGGGGGATAGGCTAACCAGTTCATCAACATTTCTTGGCGACTGATCGTTCGAAGGTTCCTCCTAATGTTTGCAAGGGCTATGGCCAGACAGAATTGGAAGATATTCGACAGGCGTCGCCAAAAGGCAACCACTAACAATCCATTTTGTTGCATCATTCAGAACGACATCATCTTGTGTGAATGTACACTGTGAATTCATACTTGTGCAGCGTACTCATCAGTGGAGTATGCCAAGGCAACAGTTGAGGTAATGTCAAAAAGATGCACCCCATCCGTTCCTGCGAGCATTCTTAGGATGTTGACACGAGACTGCATCTTGGCACGACTGCCCTTGGTTTGTGAAGTGAGTATTAAAATTTAACGACAACGACACAACACAATTGTGGTTCTATCGTGTCATACATTTGTCATTTAGAACATTAAATATAAAAAACCACGCAATATCAAACTTCATTTTCAATCAAATTACCATAACATTAAACAAAAGGATACACATCATCCAGTGATGAACCAGAGCATCTCCTACCATGTATACAAAAAATAAACCAACTAATTGCAAGATACACTTCATGAAAACATGCATCAATAAAAACAAGTTCAAAAGCTATCCTGAAAATTTAATAACTATCCACATCATAGACACAACCGATGACAACGGTCACATCATCCGCATTTTACCGAAGCAAAACTTCAACGTATCAAATACCGATCATCGACCTCACAATCATAAAATGCAAACATGAGATCCCCTTTACAATCAAATATATGTCTCATACATGTACTTTTGATAATGGCTCCAATACACTTTGGCATTATGCCAAACTGATAGATTTTAAAGTACATCAACAATTATACAGTAGAAACCCTAATACATGCTACCTATTTAACTATTACAAAAAAAAATTAAATAGTGGTCTTACATATGTAAAATGTAAATTGATAAATTGTTTTTGTTTTTTCCTGTTAACTTGATTGTAAGTCTACATTATTAAACGAGTATACAACAGAACCCTCTTAATAATATAATTACACAGTCGCAATCATTACACATTTATATATAATCCCGGAATTAAAATACAACCGCTTCCTGTTCAAATAACAGACGAGTATGCCCCTTTTATTCGCCTTTACTACATGCAGGGATAACACATCGGCCCAATTCTTAACCCCGAACCCTCAGGGCGGCCCCATTTAGTCGCCTTTTAAACGCACAGGCAGGGTAAACACAATCGGGACCAAGTAAGTGTCAGTAAGTAAGTTGATTGAAAGTAAGGCTGCGGTCCATTGTGACCGCCAAGGTACTTTCGGTGTGTGTCATGTGACCAGTTTTTCCTCCTCTAGAGTGATAGTTAATTTCTCTTTTTTTCGCGCTTCGATTTGCAAGGTGGAAAACAAACAGAGCTGATGGTCTTGGATTTGCTGAGTTTTCAAGTGCGCATCGGTGGAAAGAATTGGCTTACGTGATTAGGTCCTTTCTGCAACACTGTTTCTAAGGACTCAAAGAGAATCACAGCATTCTAAGTTTCCGTGTCCTCTCGGAGGAGTACGCGAACATCCTCCCTTTGGCATATCTGGGACGTAGATGTTGAAGAGCCTGGGTGCCAGGACAGAACCTTGTGGACAAAACCATTACCAAGTTTTTTTGCGCTTTCTACTGCGTTGCCCTTTGATGTCTCCAGGACGAAAATTGTGTCTTGGATGAGCACATATGAACTTGAAAGCTGACTCAGGGATCAGGGAAGATTTGAGTAGACTTTGAGGTAAAGACCTCGAGTTCCATACTGTATCATCGAGCAGTGTTAGGTCTATGGAGATTGCTCCAAACTTCTGCTCTTTCTGGAAGGGCTGTCTTCGATGTCATTACCATTAGATCTTGCTATCCTGATCAGTTGTTGATTTACCTCTTCGAAATCCAGCTTGGGTGCGGGGGTAAAGTTGCCTCGACCGTATCATTGTATTCTTGCTGGAGTATCAGTCGCTCAAGCAGCTTATAGATGATGAGATAGTGAGTGAATGGGTCTGTAACTTGGCTCATTTGCTTGTGTTCTTTGGCTTCATTATTGGCAATGACCTTTGAAGTCTTCCATCTTGAGGGATAATTGACGTTCCCAAAGGTGCACTTAGAAAGGAGAGTTGGAGCCCATCGCACAGCTTCGGGTGCATAAATTCCTTCTTCAAGAATTCTGTATGGATGTTTCATTGCCAGGAGCTTTCCGATTCTTGAGAACTTTAATTGCTTCGGTGATCTCATCGTAGGTGAATAGTTGGGACATGGGGCTTTGCCGTGGGAGGTTTGTAGAAGCTGTTTAATCTCTGCATAACAGCACGAGAGTGGGGCTGTCGCCTGGGGAGTGTGGTCTTGCCACTTTCCATTGTTGATAAGTACTGAATCGTGGATTTTGGCAGAGACAGACAACTGCTTATCTTGACAGCTACGCCCGGTGAGCTTTTTGATGTGTTTCCACCCACACAAGGCTTTGCGGCTTGAGTGGGTCAGTTGATATTTTAGTTATCTCCTCCTCCTATCTGGTGCGTCTCTTTTGCCCAGCAGATCCGTAGCGTTTGCCCCTTTTTCTATTCTCTCAGTAAATCGCATTGTTAATACAATACACTTTGGTTATAACTCTCGCATTCCTTGCCCCAACAGGGGGTGTAGGGGATTTCCTTCTTCCCTCTTGGAGGAAGAATGTTTTATTAAGCTGACTTGTTGAGCATGGAGCTCAGAAGTCATAATATGCACGTTGATGTTATGAATTCCGGGTCCTTGCAGCGTGAATGACAGTTCGCTGGTAGTTGTTTTGAACTTGGGTCGGTTGGCTTTCCTGAAATTCCATCTCTTTCTGTAGAAGTCCTGAGATCGTGACCTTGATGTCACTGGTGACGAGGAATATGGCCATGACTGAATCTATGAAATTAGGGAGGACCGTTCTGGAGCAGCGGAATCGATTCGCTGGTGACTGTTGACACCGGTCCGGGAACAAGGTCCATTTCCCAATGACATGCTTGAATAAAAGTAGGATGGTCCTTACTATCAAACAGCAGTTTGAGGTTTCTTGGGCTTCAATCCAAAAATATCAAGAGCCGCTTTGCCATTCAATATATTCAATGTGGAGTATCCCCATGCTGATTTCTAGCCGCTGAAATCTCTGCAGACGAAGGAGCTCCGCCTTAACCTACTGGAGGTAGTTGAAGTCTGCTGCCTCAGCTGGTGGGGCTTATGATGTTGGTGAAGTGGGTTCCCATGGCTTCAAATGTTATCACTGGATCGGCGAATTTCATTGAAGATTGCAAGGTTGATCTCACTTGTATTTCCGTTGGCTTCACATAGGAAGCGATCCATGCTTGTTGTGCAAATGAAGACAAAATAAGGTCACAACCTTCGATTTGCAGCGTCTCTCTATTCGGCCAGTGAGTTGTTTTTTCCTTGTAGAAGGAGATATTCACTCCGTTCTTCCCTGGAGACTGCAAGATGATGTCACGCTGAGCATGGTGAGAGCCTCAACGTTCAGCTCAGCTGCAGGATACCGACTTTGGTGTCTTGCTCATAAGGGAAATGTTCCCTCTTGTGAAAAGAGAAAAAAGAAAATGTTAGTTCAGACCGCAGAATTGAGGGTGGGTCTTCATGATGTTCACTGTGGTGTTTAAAACACGAGGTTTGGCACTTAAGTAGTTGAATCAGTTAGCCACAACAGTGATGGACATTAACAGGGCCGCCGCAAGAAGGCTTCAACCCGACCCCAAATACTAAGGAAAGAGAGATGGGCACTCCATCACGAGCCTTGCTCACCTAACACCACAATACATTTCAAATATATCAATTATGACAAAAAATGAACAAATCATGATAAAGCATTGCCTTCCTTGCCATTAGCTGTAAAAAAGTGAAAATCAGGTGTATATTTTTTGATGCACCACAATAATTGACCGGGCACAAATTAAGGGCGGGTAGGATATACCCCGCGCCTTGGAAATCAGAGCCGCCACATTTCAGGGCCCACTGATCTGAGAGTCGGCCTTTATTTTGAGTTTCAGGTAACCCATTTTTATCCCAGTCAATCTCTATTAACTCCTGTGAGTACAACTTGCCCATTGGTTTTTCAATGGATCTATGTGGTCATTTTAGCCAATCTAGCAACAAGGTAAGAAATGACCTGTAGGCCTATATGACACGATTCCGCAATGGATTTGTCTAATTTTTTGCAGAGATCATAGCTCTTGCATGGGGGTCCCTACTTATATCAGTTTCAAAATTGTGTCACCGTTGCTTAAAATTGGTTCTAAAATAACAGAGAACAATTGCCATGGGGTCAACAGCTGTGAGAAAATAGGTTGAATTTATACCTGTTTGAAGAGTACAAACATTCATCAGGAATTGGTCCAATACCCTCCAGTAGTTTTTCTTGGATACACCTTGCTGATGAGGGATAGCTCCTCCACTGGATGCGGTTGTTTGCTGTGTAAAGGAAAAATTGAATGTTACTGACAGATTTCAGTAATTTGAGGGTCAATTTCCATTCCTTTAGATTCCATTTACTTTGACCGCTTCTAAAAGCACATTTAGTGCGCTAGCACTTCTATCTTTTTGTGTATATTTTGGAGCTCTTTCTCTTTCTAGTGTATATGGTATTATGGTTTCGGGACATAAATTGAAAAAGATTTTTTTTATTTTGTAGAAATCTTAAGGTATGGAATCATGAACTGGTAATTTTATCATCCACAGATTTTTGTTTCAATTTTGCGATTGTAACTGTTTTCAGATGGTTTAACACATAGATGTAAAAGAGAGTAGTCTCCCATTTCCTGAAACATCCCAAATTGAACTGACAGGGAAGGCGCCAAATTTTAGCATAGCATGCGGTGAAGCTCGGAACATATTTCTTGTACAGACGATTTTAGGGTCCACGACCCCCTTCTCTAAAATAAATTTGGTACTTAAAGTGCTTGGTTTGTGCTGATTTAATGTCTATTGTTGGTTTTCTACATGAGTATGAGAGCCTGGCATTGTACTTACGCCCTATCAAGTACCGTTTGAAACCCGTCTTTCGGTTTGACCGTACCCGCAATAATGCGATATGCAAGTCCCTATTCATACTGTGCTAATCTTGATGGTTTAACCACTAAAACGGTGTTTTTTTGTTTATAAACTTGGGATGAAATGGATTTGAAGAGCTTAATTTCAGGACGACAATGAGAAAATACGGCCCCTTTCATCTGAATATCGAAATCAATCTGGTTTTTTTTTTTTTTTTTTTGGGGGGGGGGGGGGGCTGCTTCCGGGATAAATCATGTGGGGTACCAAATACTATCATAACATGCACAACACTGATAGCATGAAATGCCTCTTATGAAGTCACTATCACTACATACTTTACTGGAAGTACTCCTAGTAGCTCTGTTACGATCTGCAATCAGTTTGTTTCTTACCTGTCCTTCTGTGGTCCTGCATATATGCAAACAAATGGTCCCGTCACAATCACAAATGTTTCCGTCCGCAGGAAAAAGATCCTAAAGGGGCTTATTTAACTGAATATCCGTGTTTAACATTCCTGATTTTTTCCTTCCAGATTTTTTTCAGAGGGGGCATCTGCCCCCTTTTCGCCACCTGGCTACGCCACTGACGTTTAGGTAATATCAGAGAGTAATAATAATTTTAAAAAGTACAATTTAACACTTATTCTCAAATTATTTGGATGGAGGGGGAGAAGGTTACTGCTCAGTAACTTGTCCTGTATTAGTTTTGCCGGACTCAGTAGCATTGGTTCTGCTGTGCTGCAGAACCGGGCAAATCCCAAGAATAGTTGACCCTTTTTGGTGGTCGGGTCGTAATGGCGACCCGACTATAGAAAACCACTGCTCTCAAAATTGCGAAGAGTCTATTTCTATACTGAAGGTCATTTCATCAAATGTTTTTTCTTTTATTAAAATGATCTATGTACTAAGTATTGTGGAGTTTTTAGGTTGGGGTGTGTAATGCGATGCAATTTCAGACAAAGAATAACATCATTGCAGGTTTTCAAATGGCCTTAAAAAAGCACTTTCTTTGATTGAGTCTCTGCCGACTGGCTGGAAATTGGAATTTGGTTAAAACGTTGTGCAGGGATAGATTAAAGGGTGAGTAAACGAATAGGAGAGAGTTATACATAGAAAATGATCAGGCCACGGAGGATTAAACTACGGTGACAAGAGGTCTAAATTTCAAGGGTGAAAGGCAAACAATTGAAGGGATATGTATTTTAAGACGCCATTTGGACCAATCTTTATTTGAATGACAGGAAGGTGTAACATACATTATATTCAGCTTATAACTTTGGGGAATTCCTTCTAAACACATTTTTCCTTTTCGCCCAATTGGGCGCCTTCTCTATTTCTTTTTTGAAAATGACAGGAGGTGTAACCTACGTTAAATTATAGCTTATTGGCTAGGTATTCTGAAAGGGAGACTAACGTTAACCTTGGTTTAAACCGGGTTAGTCCTACAAAGGGGACATTTTTTCCTTTCCAAATACTTGAAAGTTAAATGTAACGGGTGAGAAAATTCCTCATGGATGGGCTGTACTAGCCCATCCATGAGGAATTTCTCACCAGTACTCACAGAAAAAAGGTCCCCTCTTGTTGGACTACCCGGTTTAAGCCCAGGACTAAAGTTAGACTCCCTTTGTAGATACTCAGCCTCTAACTTGTGATTCATTTTAACACGTTTTTTTCTATTTTCCTTTATTTGCAATGCCAGGCAGGTTTATAATGTAGGCCCTACATCAAATTAACGCTTATAACTTGGGGATTCAGTTTTTCCACATTTTTTGCGCCCAATTGGGCGTATTTTTTTTTCCTATTTTCGTTATTTGAAATGACAGAGAGTTTTACGTACATCAAATTAAGCTCGTAACTTAGGGATACATTTTTTACATATTTTGCATCCAATTGGGCGCCTTTTTCTATTTTCTTTTTATTTGAATGACAGAAGTGGTACCTATGTCATTAAAGCTTATAACTTGGGGATTCAGTTTTTAACACATTTTGTCCCCCAATTGGGCCGTTTTTGTCCTATTTTCTTTATTTGAAATGACAGGAGTGTTTTACATCATATAATTAAGCTCGTACTTATGAATGCAGTTTTTTTACATATTTTGCATCCAATTGGACGCCTTTTATTATGTTCTTCTTTCTTTAGTGACATGACAGGAAGTTTAACCTACTTAAATTAAAGCTTATAACCTTGGGATTTCAGTTTTAAACAACATTTTGCGCCAATTGGGCGTTTTTTTTCTAATTTTCTTTATTTGAAATGACAGGAGAGTTTTTATACATCAAAGTAATCTCGTAACTTAAGGGTGGCAGTTTTCACACATATTTTTTCGCCAATTGGGCACCTTTTATATGTTCTTTATTTGAAATGACAGGAAGGTGTAACCTATATTGTTAAATTAAAGCTATAACTTGGGGATGATTCAGTTTTAACACATTTTGTGCCCAATTGGGCGGTTTTTTCTATTTTCTTTATTGAAATGGACAGGAGTGTAGTTACATACATTAAATAAAGATCGTAACTTAGGAATGACAGTTTTTCCATATTTTGCATCCATTGGGCGCCTTTTATATGTTCGTTATTGAAATGACAGAAGGTTGTTAACCTAAGTTAAATTAAGCTTATAACTGGGGATTCGTTTTAAACACCATTTTGCGCCAATTGGGCGTTTTTCTATTTTCTGTATTGACTGACAGGAGGAGGAGTTTATGTACATAAAACTAAAAGCATCCGTAAACTTAAGGTGCAGTTGTGCAGTTTCACCACATTCCTTTCCTATCTTTATTTTTGCGCCCAATTGGGCGCACCTTTTATATTGTTCTTTTTATTTGAAATGACAGGAAGGGGTAACCTACATTAAATTAAAGCTTATAAATTGGGATTCAGTTTTAACACCATTTTGCGCCCAATTGGGCGTTTTTTATATTTTCTTTAGTTGAAATGACGGGAGAGTTTTATGACATCAAATTAAAGCCCTCGTAACTTAGGGATGAGGTTTTACATAATTTTGCACCCAATTGGGCGCCTTTTATATGTTCTTTATTGAAATGATACAAGGTGTTGTGGTAACCTACGTTAAATAAGCTTTATAACTTGGGGTTTCATTTGAACACATTTTGCGCCCACCAATTGGGCGTTTTTTCTATTTTCTTTATTTGAATGACAGGAGAGTTTTACGTACACCAAATTAAAGCTCGTAACTTATGGAAGCAGTTTTTACAACATTTTTGGCGCCCATTTTAACACATTTAATAAAAAACAAAAAATTTTTCTATTTTCTTTATTTTAACTGCCAGGAATTGTAACCTGACGGTTATTAAAGACTTCCAACTATGATGAGGTCAAGGGCACATACCAAGGTCAAGGTCAACGGAGATCAAGTTGTAAAACACGGTTTATTGGTTTCTAATTCAATCTTATACTCATGTATCAACATCTGACTTTTTTTTAAAACATTCCAGTTTTGTTATATTTCTTTTTATACATGTTTCTTCTGTAATTAAAGTGCCACTTCAAACTAGAAAACCATCTTCTACCTTAAATGCCTTTTTAATGTTTGTTCTTATTTCTTGTAAAATTATGCCTGGCCACCCGACACATTTTTTTTAAAAAATACTTGTTTGTTCCATTTTGCATCCTCACTACTCCCCGGATCGGCCTACGGCTGACAGCAATTATTTGAACAAGGCAAGGGATTGTGGAGAGAAGTTGAAAACAACAGTCACCACATAAACCATTTGTAAATGCCCTCCATTAATTAGTGGTACTCCTAGCAGAGTCTATGGCTGTGTCCGTGTGGGTGGCTCTTCTACTGGGCGTGGTGGGTCTGACCCGGCCGTGTGCTGCATGCCATGTTAAGGAGCAAGATGACGAAGGCGAGGTAGCCAGTGCCGCATTTATGAACGGGCACATCCACCGATAGTTGACCCAATTTATGTTCACACTTTTGCATCCTCACTCCTTCCCATGGAATCAGCGTTAGGTGACATCATGATGATCCTGGCCGGGAGTTGAAAACAACAGTCCAACCAAATAAACATTTGTAAATGCCACTCCATTATGTACTTTCAGTGCATGGCCCAACATTATTTTAACATGCCATGTTAAATGAATGCTGAATGAAAGTATAATGTCCACTGATTGACACAATCAGCCACACGGTATAGAGTAACCATGGTAACAGCTTTTGGGGAAATTGAAGTTTTCAGCTGCTTTCCCTGACTAATACACAGTTGATTATGCTTTTCAGGATAATCACACTTGACAGTCAAAAAGCAGAGGTCTGTTATGATATACTCTCTCTTATGCACACACATGCATGTATGCACTAAAGTTTGCATAGACATGTGGACACCACACAAGTCTACACATCTTGAATAAAACAACACAATTAAAGGGGGATGGCCCATTTAAGTCTATAAAATTTTTTCATGTTCATAAATGGTCTTCACCCCAAAACCCCATCTGTAAAGTTTCACGCCGATATTTAACCCGTGTTGAAGTGAAGAGCTAACAACACCTGATTTTGTAAAATCCATAGGTTCCTGTGTAAAATTAATATTGGTCGACCCAAAATGAGCATTTTTCGCGCATAACATCCAAACAAAAACCAGACATCCGTTATCCGTAAGATTCACAGTTAAATGAGAAAAATAGTAGCTTTCTTCTGATAACAAAATTTTTTGACCACTTCCGTAAAATCTGGGGTCCTGGGGACTAGGCTATTAGCGCTCGGGCCATGGACCTTTAGAGGCAGAATTAAATTACATGATTTCATGGTAATATTTAATAACAATTTCTAACACCAAACACACTCCCACACAATATGAACCACACCATTCAATAATCCCCTGAAACACTTGAACACAACCAAAAAGCCTGTTTTAAAGTTGTCCTTCCAACCCAGAGGAAATACGTTACAACCGGAATTTTCATAAAATAACCAGTATAGGACAGTCACCCCAACATTGGCCCTCAAGTCTCCAGCCTACCTGATGGCATTTTAAACAATCGTACATCCCACCATGTACGGCCACCAAAGTACAGGGAGTTTGGTGGGTGGCAATCCAGACATGAGGAATGTTATGTTTGTCATACATATTTGAATTGTTAAAGAGAAGAACCACTAGGTTGGTCCACTTACCACACCACATCCTAGCTCGATTCATCAGTGGATGTCTGCACATTATCATGCCCATTTAATATAGCCATCAATGTTTCATTGAACCCTGCCTGTTATCACATAATAAATTCATCAAAATTTTTCACTTACGTAGCATTACTCTAAAGTTTTGTTATTCTGAATCATCATTTCCGCATGGGGAAAAGGGATTTTTTATTCTGAAGACTGAAGTTTCCTATATTTACGTGGGCCTTAACCCTAATCAACCAAAACTCCACTAAACTCATTGAGCGAGGCTAGAAGTCGCAGAAGATGTGATGATGTCATTGACGACACATACAATGGGCAAGAAATCGCTGTCCAGGCCAGCGACACCCTCGTGGCTGCCATCCCTGGTCATTTGACTGGGGCATCGGAGGCCCCTGGTTTCGAATCCCACCCAATATGTCCAATCTTCTTTACCTTCATCCCTTTAACCCTTCCTTCCTCCTAGGAGATTGAAACCAGAACAGTGTATGGTTAATCACACTCGTTATTTCAAATTTTTTGTACTTATTTCCATGGTTTTGCTATATAGCTATACCTATGTTCATAATTCTTAAGGTTGAAATATTATATGTTATTAGTTATATGAAAATGAAACATGATTTGTTAATCCAAACCCAAACTCCATCCCTAAACCTAATTCTAACCTGATTTTATTACTTACCATCACAATATTATTTATGGGATTAACAAACATCTAATTTTTGGATTACATAATGTTATTTAATCTTCGGGTTAACAACCCTAATTTCATATTTGGATTAATGAACCTTATTAAATAGGGTTCTTTCAACAAACTTTTTTTTTAACTTTGGGTTCAAATTTGGCCTCTAATAGCAATTTCACTAAGTCTGGTGTTCTACTAATTTTATCTATGTACTACACTACACTTCACAACTAGTAATTTTCATATTCCAATTACAATTTGTGGGCCCTTTTCCTTTGTTAAAAAAAAAAAGACTGAAAATTAGACACAGTCATGATGGAATAAAGCTCATAATAAGAAATGGAGTTACACAGGTATACTGCAGTTGGTACACAAAATAACAGAATTAAAGACACTATCAGTGTGACTTATCCCCGGAGGATGAGACAAAAATATTTTCAATTTGCAGAAATAGCTTAAAAGTGAAGGATATATCTGTAGAATCCTCATAAGTAACTTTTTACAACTAAAGAATCGACAGAAAAGGAAGAAAACGGCAGTGTTCAAAGAAAACGAGGGCGCTGTTGCAGCTGTGACCACTATTTTTATCCTGTCGCTGTTTTTGTCCATATTTTTTTGTCTTTTTGCTGTCATCAAGTTTATTTCTTCAATCCATGGAGTGAGTGAGTACCAATGTAATGACAATATCCAGTCAGTTAATGCTGTCTCTGAACCCACATCTGTAAAATATGGTGCTCATCATGGACAGAAATTCTGCAGTAAACAGTCAGAATTTGGAACCCTGGTAAATGCTTACCATTGATACCAGACTGCAGAATTTTGAACTCGAGTGCATCAACATCTGTTAATACAACAACGAACCACGATAGCCCTCATAATGATAATAAGCAACCCTTTATTAGCTACAGTCGCAAGGAACTTTGGCAATTTAAAGATAACTCTGTTACAGTACCAGCTAGTGTTAAACATAGACTTAAAGAACTTGGCATCCAAAAACGTTTCAGAGGTCGCCGTGCAGGGACTCATATCCATCGTAAGATCACTGTCCATATCACACAGCGCAGATCTATGACAGAATGCCAGTTCATTGATCACGTTCATGATTATGATAACAAAGACCGTTATAGTACAGTTGCTGATTCAACTCATACCATTTGTAGACCAAGAATTCTAACCCCAATCCCATGTGCTGCTGAACAATCAACCCCTCGCAAATATGATTTACCTGCTGTCCTTCTGACCAACACACGCTCATTGGTCAATAAGTTTGATGAAATGGAAATCTTGCTAAATCAAGAGAATATTGATGTTGGAATCATTACAGAGTCTTGGTTTAAACCTGATCTGCCGGAACATGTAACTTGTTAACAATAAGATGGCGACAATTTATCTCCAAATGTCGCGACAAAAGTAAGGGAAGGTGGAGTTGCCGTATATTAAAATACACATTTCTGCCAGGCAAATTACAGAAATTACAGTCCAGATGAACTGAGTGTGTATGGGTATTGCTTGAACCCAAAATGTTGCCAAGGGAGGTCTCTGGTATAGGGTTTTGGTGCAGTTTATATGTCACCGATTGCCCCAACCAAGACTTTATGTCAACATTTACTTGAATCAATGGACTATACATATTAAATACCCGGATATTAGTTTTGCCATTTCATGCGATTTTAATAGAATGAACATTAATCTGATTACAAAAATCCTTATAAGTTAAAACAGATCGATTCCCAACTCGCAAAGATGCCATACTGACTTGATTATGCTGATTGTATCAGAGGCGGACTTGGATAGTTAATCGGGCCGTGGACAATTGACTTCACGGCCACGAGCAACCAATACAATGCACATTATATATTGTATCGAATATTCCCAAGTTAAAGGGAGAGACCTGATTTATCCCCCCCCCCCCCCGGATATTGGGATTTTCTTTTGGGTAAGCGTGTAGGCGAGGGTGTTAAGCACCCTCATTTTAGCATCGTTGTCATCAAAGACCTTAGTTGTTGAAGATTTTAACCACTCTTTTAAAGAAAAAAATGCAATAATTTCAACGAAAGACCCCATATTTTGGAAAATTCGGCAAATATGGCCGAAAAAAAAACACTATTTATGAGCAATTTGGCCACCTCTCACCCAAAGATGTCTTTTTTTGGCACATCCTCATTCACCGATGCCCATGGGGTTGGTTGAAACACCCTCCGTATCCAATCCATTTCATATTTGAGCCCCCCTGGTTTTAATGCCGTTACCTGAACCATTTTGTAACAAAACTAACCCCGAAAGGCAGGGGTGTTTGCCACCCAGATGATTTCCATTAATGAACATCAAATAAGTAACAACATTCCCTTTGACGCACTATGACGCAAGGTGAGGAACGTATATAAGTATGAAAAGACTGGAGAGGGGGTGTGAAAACATTTATATTTCGCAAATTTAAGATTCAAAATCTTATAGCACTAACGGGTGCTGAGAATAAAGCTCGTCATTTTCCATCAAGTCGAGCCAAAACACCGCATGAAAATATCGGTGTCTTAGCTTTTTGGGGAACAATAGGTGTTCCCTATTCTACCACTGTTTCTAGAAAGTTGACAGTTTTGCTGATATGCGAGCGTCATTGACGTTATTATTGACGAATACTAGGCTATGTTGGTACTTATTTTGATATCAGAGGAGGGCCATAGCTATGACAATGGTACCACAATTAAGTGTATATGATACATTGGTACTTCTCCAAGATCCGAAAGGGTGGTTGCCACCCCAATCTATCACTTTGGGATTCACCCTTTTTACCATTCCTATACGCGGTGGATGTGTGTTGTTGCTTAAAAACAGGGTACACACTGTCATTTCGATACCAGAAGAAAAGGGGATTTTAGCAAGGCCGAGAAAAGTTAAAGGAACCAACCCCCGTGGTAGACGAGTGTTTAAACATAATGCCTTATGCCTACATAAGGAACACCCACGCCATTACCATTATCCAGTTGTGAGTCAAATGTTGTGGAATTCTAGCCGTACAAAGTAAAAATGGTGGATGACTTTTCATCCGTTAGCTTATATAATTGTTCCTCAGCTTTTGTTTTCAATAAACAGGTGCCCGATTGTTTATCTAACAGGCCCGGGCCAACTTCGGCGGTCTTAATATACATTGGTGACAATTAGGGTTATTTTGAGGCATTTTAAATCAATTTGGAAACAAAATGGATTTTCGGTATTTTTCTAAGTTGAATCATTGAATTGAATTAGGAATTGAAGTATTTTTAAATCCACAAGGAATTGAATTAATTGAATTCAAAATACTATTAAAGGATCCTTGGGGTCAGAATGTAATATTTTTTGCATGGATTTAAATCCGAAATTTTGATCACGGTAAATTGTATTATTGTAAAATTGATAGTAGTATTATGATTGTTTTATATCCCATCATTGTGGCAACAAGCACTGATGGCACTGCGCATCAGTGAAAGTGTGACAGAACCACAAATATTCCAGGTGTTGGATAAAAAAAACATTAGATTACCCGCACTTAAAGAAGCACCCCGATTCAAGTTTGATTAAGAAGTCAAGTCACATATTGAAATTAATCTTATTTAAAATAACTCATACAAATATTGCTACCGCATCATTCGCCCGCAAGAGACACATACACACTCGTTTACTCCGCCTCGCATTTGTCAAATCAAAAATTGAACATTATTGATTTAGGACTTTTCACCCCAAAAATAACCTTTTACATGTTTTTAAATGTGAAAAAAAGTCCATGGAGGCCGATGCTGTAAGTTTCAGGATAAAGCTAGGATTAAAGAAACAAAAAAAACATAACATCTTAAACCTAATTATTTGATCAATGATCTGGGTAATTCTCCCTGGCAGAAAAAAACATGGTTTTACTTCATTTTGATCACTTGGTTTGCACTACAAATACTATGCTTACCCCCCCCCCCCCCCCCAATTTATGCTAATGAGAATTTTTAAGTTGGGCAGTATGTTACAACAAGGGAACAGCAATTTGTATCATTTTTTTATTCCAAATGACTGGAAATTGGCTTAAGATTGTAGTGAACATTACAGTTGCCATGGTAAACGACTGTAATTGCAAATTCCACAACTACACTCTAAAATTAATTTACTGATGGATATCAAAATACAAAATGTTTTCTTAGATCAAATTGAACAAAAATGCTGAAAAAATGATTTCGGTCCAAAAATGGAACGACTCAGCCACTGGTCTGTGATGTTCTTGAGGTCAACGGTAGTAAAACCAGGAATCTGCAAGTCACATCACAGAAAGTTGCCAGGCCTGGATTTACTTCTTAAAAAGTGTAAAAAATTAAAATTTTCAATCATATTTTGTTTTCACATGGAGGGAGGGATTTAATAAGAGGTTTTGGTATCAAGAGCAAGCATGTGAATTATAATGGTTGACCACATTTTGGGATTTCAGCATTACAAACACCTGAAAGAAAACATCTAAGGCCAAATTGTAATGGGGTTATTTGTAAGCAGGCTTCAATCCAAAATTCTCTTTGAGTTGGTAGCCGGGATAAGGGGTCAATTGTCAGTCAAAACTTTAAAGCAAATGGGCCCATTTTTTGAGAGAGGCGCCCCCAATTGTAGAAAATGATTTTTTATTTTGCACAGTTACGTTTGTAATCTGTCTAGGACACTATACCTGAAACGAGAATGCTAAAAAGTACGTATACAAATAAGCGATTTGTATTAGAATTGGGATCCCAGATTGGACTTAACGGCAGAGCATGGAAATGCTAAGTTTATGTCTCCATGATGAAATAGTGCCACCTCGAGGAAAAAACCTCTAAGTGACTTGGCCGGGGAACTTTTAAAGGGATGAGCGTTAGACACGTACATGGCGCTATTTCCCGGCTATTTCACGTGGAAGGCCGTTTCCAGCAGCCGTTTGAATTAGTATCGGGATCCCCCATATAATATTCTAGTACAAAATTCCTTCGTTGTGACACAATAGATTTTCGAGCTTATCCATTCACAGGTATATTACTAGCCCGTACCAATGCAAACCGTTGTAAAAATCTCCAAATTTTGAAAAATTGGGGGCGCCCTTCAAAAAAACTGTGCTAATATTGCTTTAAGTAAACCATAACATCTGTTCTTGATTTACTGATCAACTTTATGTCAATTAAACCTATTTTTTTAAAATCAAACATGTAAATAACACAAATCCCTAATCAAATAAAGGTAGTTGTGGGCATGGATGACACATGGGGATGGGGTAGCATACAGTGGGTAGTTTTTCATTTATTTAATTACAAAGTGTCCCATGTAAGAACATAAGTATTATTACTCTGTTATGCTTGATGTGTTTGATTCCCTAAAGCATGACTGGGTGTATCAAAGTCTAATAAAAAGGGTTTCCAAAGCCTGACATTTATAGGGTGCACGTACCAAAAAATGTCAGCAAATAACATGGGAAAACAAGTAATTTCATTAAGAATTAAGTGACTGATGTATATTCAGACGTGTTACTCAATTTTCCATATCTTATTGGTCACTTCCCAAAATGTATATACTGGGAATACAAGTATATAAATTTTGGGTAGTGTATATACATGGAATAACAAGTAATTTAATAATGCAATTAGTGAATGCTGTTTGTATTGTTAGATAAAAAGTGTTATCTTTCATAGGTGTAGACTTTAAGTTAAACAGAGATCAGATGCAAGATTCAAGATTCAAGATAATTTATTTCCACATACAATGCAACATTAAACCAAAGATATAAATAACATAAACACGTATAATATAACAATGATGTGGAGGAGATGACAAAAAGGCCAAAAGGCAGACGCGGTCACCACCCAAATGAAAAATTAACTTGTTCTTATAATAACATTTTAACATAAAAGAAAAAACCTGATATAATACAATAATAAAAAAAAGGGAACACAAAACAGCAAGCTCCAAGGGAAATATTTTATAGATAAATTGTGATGAATGATAGCATATTATATTGTTTTTGAATCTTTTAAATTTGTAACGTTTCGAGATTATCTGGGGATTGGAGTTCCACGACTGGGTCCATTGATTGACGTCCTATAAGCATAACTAGTTTTATTTTTTGCAAGTCATAATTCTTTGCATATCTAGTTCATAGTTCATGAAAACCATTGCATAGAAGTTGACATTGGATCCCATCTTGACATTGTGGGTTTGATATTTAGAATGTGGACACATGATTCAAGCTTGTTGACTGGATATTTTTTTGTACCTTGTTTGGTAACCGCTCTGCGTTTCTTGTAATACTTTGATAGGCGAATTTGAAAATGATTTGATGTAGGGATTGAATTGAATCAATATTATTGCCAGGATTGGAGCAAAAAGTATTTAATGGTGCCATTTGATGCCACTGATTTAATTGAATCAATACAATAATAGAACAAGATTAGAGATTGAAATTTGGAATTGGATCAAAATTTAAGTTCCTGGCCGGAAAAATGAATTTTATTGAATCAAAACTAATTTCCCGGATTGAAATCAATAACAACCAGTGACAATGACGATGCAGACTGAGTATAAGGAACATGACAAATTTATCAACAAAAATATTGAACATTTGGTTGATTAACGGTCCAATCAAGGCAATTAAATTAGGAGATCAATATAATGTAATTAAAAGAGGTCAAGATATGACGAAAGATGGTTGTTACCTCATATTGGGATGTTAAAAGTTACTGGGCCACACGACTTGCATGATGCACTGATATTTAGGGAAAAAAAATAAAAAAAATAAAATGTTTTTTCTTTGAGCGGATTTCGTTACAGAAATATCTTGTTGGGCAATGTTTGCTATAGAGCTTCGTAAGCCTGACATCTATTCAATGCAAGTGGTTTTCAACACAATATAGTCGAGTCTCACCCCTACCCTTATATTATTAGGATATATATATAGTTATTATATTATAGTATATATATATATTATATACACATACTTTGTACTTTTTACTTTCTTGGATTTATGCCCATTTTGAAAGTTTCGGTTTAGTTTGACTCAACGAGGTTGTCGGCCAGCCCCAAATTTAACACTTAATTATTTTACTTATACCACGGCCCTCCGAAAAAAAAATTGTATTGCCTTCATAAACTTATGAATATTTTACAGATACATCTTTTTATGTCTATTTTTTTTTCCTATTCATCTTTTGTCTGCTTTTCTTTCCTTTTTCTCTTTTTACTGGGACCCGGCCCGAAGGGGCCCAATTCCAAGCAGCCCATGTGGCAAATTCCACAGCATGTTCTATGGTCCGTCCGCCTATTATTTTGTATGAAAATATTCACATCCATATCCCATGTCCCCCCGTAGGTAGGAGTTAGCACATATGCATTGTTTGGAAACTTAATCATCACATCATTCATACGCTAAAAATACAACTAACATCTGATCCGCACTTTTTAAAGATTCCCAACTTAGGGAAGTTTGGCACATGGATTCAGGGCCAAGACTGGTCTGATGTGTTAAATGCCCCAATGCCGCAGCAAAAGGCGGATATCTTTTATGAACATCTTAACAATGCAATGGACTCATTCTTCCCCTGGGTCACAGTAAAGAAACCATGACAATGATTAAAAAATGGATTAACATTCCCAAATTAAGAAAATTAATAGGAACGCCAAGAGCGTTTTTGGCTGGTGACACAGTTCGCTGGCGTCTGCTTCGCAATAAAGTGCAACGTGAAATTGTTAAAGCTAAAATCAACTATCATGCTAATTCTGTCCGTAATTTACAACATACGGACCACTTAAATGGCACAAACAAATCAAGGGTCATGACCTAAGGACACAAAATGTGAGCTCCACATACAGATCCCTGGCATACAAGGTTCTGACAATTTAAATATTGCTAATAACATTAATGAGCTGTTTGTGAATATTTCCTATTAATCCTCTGGAGAATACAAAACTTCCTTCTTATTTGCCCGCCTCCAAACCACCGCCTCAGTTGTATAATCCTGGGATGTGTTTGTGAGCTTAAAAGGTCTCTTCAAAAAAAGCATGGGGCCCTAAATAACAACGAATTTAAAGAAAAACAAGCACACCCCATAAAAAAACTATTTCATTTCCTCCAATTTATTCAATTTAATTCCTCTTATGAGCTAAGTGTTCCGTTACATACCTATATAACACCCTCTTTACTTTGAGTGTTTTCCCCTCTCAAATGTGAAGAAGGCCATTTTGGTGCCAATTACCAAAACAAATCCACCTAATATTGAAAAATTACTTCCTTTTTCACTCACTGACTGTTTTTGGGTCAAAAATAGGGGAGTGTTTTATATCCCAGTGGGTTTTGAAGATGTTAGTCCCCAAAATCGACCATCAACAGTTTGGTAAATGTTAAAGGTGTGTACCACTCACATATTTAGTTAGGCATGCTCCATTTCTTCATCAGGGAGCTAACAGGACCAATAACATTGGCACAGTGGTGCTCATCGGATTTCCAAAATCATTTGATTTAATCGATCACAATCTGCTTATAGATAAATTTATCCTTTGGGAGTCCGTGAGTCCATTGTGCCATGGTTGTCTGACTTTGTGAACAACAGACAACAATGCGTATGTTTACAACAGGTTCTTTCTGCACTATAAAACTATCAATGGTGGGCCTCCCACAAGGTACAAAACTTGGCCCATTGGCTCCAGTTAGTCATTACTGATGCTGTACCTAGTGGTGGGCCAAAGACCAAGTGTTGGAAATACGTTGATGATTTAACAATAGCCGAACCATTGTATAAATCCAAATTCTAGCCAACCAAGAGGTTTTGGATGAATTTAGTGGAATGGTCAGTGCATATAATCTGAAACTAAACCCTCCAAATTCCATCCGTACATGTTTGTTTTAAAAGGAATGTTCGCAGTACCGGCTGAATATAAAATTAATGGTGTTTGTTCCTCTGAATTTTGTTTCTGAAGCAAAAATATTAGGTTATTTGGGGATGCAGGACAACCCAAATGGATAGAAACATTGCTTGATATGTTTCTTCATAAAACCACTCGTCGGTTGTAATAGCTTATGGACTTTAAAACGATTTGGTTTTAATAATCACGAATTATGTTCATTTACAAAGGGTATGTTAGACGCATTATTAGAATATGCAGATGTAGTTTGGCATTCGTCACTCAGCCTCAATTCAGATTCATACTTTGGAGGAGCTTAAAAAAAGAGCTTGCAAAATAATTCTGGGCAAACTATAGATGGGTACACAAATGCTCTTGATCTTTGCTAATTGGACTCTCTAGCTGATAGGAGGACAGATCATTGTCAGAAGTTTGCTGAAGGGCTCTCTCTTTCCAATCGTACCGTACAAAAGATCTCATCCCTCCTACCAGGTTGCAGAGTCATGGCAGAGTCCTTCGCAATGCCAATCAAATATCACAGCTCTATGCAAGGACTGATCATTTTAAAATAGTGCCATCCCATATTTTATTGATTTACTGAACAATTAATTGCCCAGTGCCATTTTGCATTTGTACCTTTTTTTAATATCTGATGTAATTGCATCATTTTTAGCTTTTGACAGTGTGTATTTATTTTGTTTTTATAATTGTGTCTTGAACATGTGCAATATCTCGTTTTAATTTTGTATTTGCTAATAATTACTGTGTTTTTTAATGATTGTAAACCACTTGTAATTTGGCCTTAAGGCCACGATTTGTGTCTGAATAAAATATACTATACTATACTAATATGACTCTCCATTCATATATGTGTTGTACGAAGTGTCTGTACAGACACAATGACTAAAATATCTGATTTTGTACTTATTAGCTTGCTTCTGACCTTACCATTTGCAGGGTATGTTAGGGTACCTGTACTTGTTACAGACATGCAAAAATCTGATTTTTGTTTTTTCAATTTTCTGATTTAGCAAATCACTGATAGTGCCTTTAAGCACATAACACTGAGAATGACTATACATGAAGGGTATGATGTAATTATACTCACAATACACAGTAGGTGTGAAGGGTAATAATATAATTATACACATGATACAGAGTTGGTGTGAAGGGTATTATGTAATTATGCTAATCTGTGAAACTAGTTTGCAGTATTGTCTGTACAAATGCAATAAAAAATAACATGACCCATTTCCAATAAATATTTTTATGATGATTGTAAAAAATGTAGAGGGCAGCATTTAAAAATTATTACTGGATAAAGTGTATTAGCTGCCAGATATTATAGAGGGCAGCATAGCACTCTTTTATGCAGACCCAGTAGGGGGTGGGCGGCCAAGCTTCATTCATAGCGCAAAACTGCCGGAAGGTTCATTGGACGAGCCTGAACAGTGACCGGAAGTGAATCACTGTGCGCGTTTAAAAACAGTGAGTGGCGAGTGGGATCCCGTACTGAGCCGCGGGCTTTAAAATGGCCGCTTTAATCGTGGCATAATGTTGCTGCAAAACTATCATTTCCAAAAATGTTTTTAAAACGGACATGAGGGATTGCCACATGCAGGTCAACCGAATCATTCCACGGTGGTGCAGGCTACCCATGGGGGGCTACCTGGTACCGGGGCCTGGTTAACATGGTACGCCAGCCTTATGAAATCGCGGGATGACTTGCGATTGACCATGAGGTCAAGCGACCCTCATTCAAAATGGATCCCGTTTGTACCGTTATTCATACCAAAAAAATACTTAGACTGGAGGTGATTCTTCAACTCCAACGGATTTTGAGTGGAAAAATATTGATATCAAACATATTTTCGACTTTAGAATATTTGTCAAGTTTTAGTGATACGTGTGCCTAAACCTATGGGAACGGCAAAACGACGCTATCTTGGCCGGCCCCCCCTGTGCAGAACCCAAATTGTTTTCTCTATGATCAGGGTGGTTTTGTCAATATTGACTTTTCATTTCAAAAAGAATCCAGCCTAAACAATTGCGATAAGAGACTTTAAGTTCATGAGGCTATTTACTGATTTGTAGTGGTATACATTGCCGACTTTTATCATTCAATATATTGCGACTGTAGTTAAAATTTTGGGAGAAAATGACATTGAACCACATTTTTTCCACTTTTTCCTATGATAAATGTGTTTAAAACTTGCTAAATGTCGCTCTTTCGAGCACTGAATTCCTGATCATCATAATCAGTTTTTAATAATAATCAGTTTTTAATATAGTGCTTAAAGGGATTAGCAGCGATTTGCTAATCCGAAATATCGAAAAAAATCATCAAAATTCATATTTTTTATTTTGGTTCTTGTATGGATATGCGACATAACCTGCAGTGGTTGGCTTGAAATCCGTGTATTAAAGACAAGGCAGTACTTTTTATATGATTCTGTAATTTCTATACGTGCGTATCAAAATTCCGACTCGAGATCAAAAAAGGCCTTTCCATGGTTGATATCATCAATTTTAAGGGTGATATTGTGCACATGATCAATACATTTTTGAGCCTCAAACACAAACTTATTGATCTTTGTTTATTTTGTACTGGGGTAAACCACAATTAGCTGTTTAGTGTAGATTTTGAGACGCCATCTCTGTATGTCTATTGCGGTTGACGGTATGACAAATATCATCAAATAATTCATTTTTTTCACTATTGGTGATTTGTTTTCTCATTAAAGCAGTTATATGGATTGTTCCCGATTTATTAGTTAAACGAGAGCATCATGATGCATACGACCCACGTGTATGGTGGGACTGGAATGATTCTTGGATACAAACTTGGTACAATAAAGCTGTTGTTGATGCACGTCGTCTTCGGCGACGAAATGAGAGGCGTTGGAGGAAAACTAGATCTGACGCTGATTACCAGAACTACCTCGATGCGAAACGAGCTGCTAGTGATGCAATAATCTGAAAATCCAAGTATTATGCAGGCAAATTTGACAACTGTAATGCTAAGGACATGTATAGGACCGTAAAATGAATTACTAATGTCAACATTAATAACCACCTGATTATGAGTCAACTGTTGAACTTGCTAACAATTTGGTGATTAGTTTTTGGCCAAGTTCATAAAATCAGGCTTGAACTTGATGCTAAAGCTTCCGTAAACAGTGACCTAAATTCGTACAATCACCATTCTGATATGTGTGTAGTTAAGTCAATTCCAACCTGTTACTGAAGATGCTTTGCATGACGTTATCATGAAGTGTCCTTGCAAAGGAGCGGTTCGTTAGACCCAAGGCCCACGTGGCTGGTACAAAGCAACATCTTCGTTTTGATACCAATTTTAACTAAAATGTCAACACTCTCTTTGAGTGGTAACTGTCCAACCGGGTGCGTAAAGCATCACCCCCCCCCCCCCCTTACGCCTATCTGAAGAAAGCTTCCTTAGACAAAAATACTTTGGGCAATTATCGTCCACATGTCTCAAATTACCTTTGTTGGCAAGTTAATGAAAAAATTGTGTCTGCCTTCGGTGTCTATTATTATGATTTCCAATAGTTTGTACGATCCCTACCAACTGCCTATACCAATGGCTCGCAGCACAGAGACATGCCCTCGATTGTGTGCAAAATGACATCCTCCGTGCAATCGATAACCAGCAGGCGTTTTCCTACTTATGCTCGACCTTTCAGGCAGCTTTTGATACCGTGGATCAGGGTATCTTGCTGCAACGGCTTGCTGGGGATTTCGTTTCACACGGGGGGTCTATAATTGTATAAAACCTATGGATGTCTAGAACGGTAGTGTTATCATAAACGGGGACTTCTCTAGTGACAAAAATCTAATCATATGGGGTCCCCAAGGTTAGGGTATTGGGCCTCGGGTTCACCTACTAACAATCGTAGAGTGGGTCACATATTCAAAAACATGGTCTAAAGTATCTTATATATGCCTACGATGTTCAAATCTATGCCATCTTAACCCGAACTGTTCGTGGTGATGCTGTTGGTGCCTTGTTTCTTTATCTTGCTGCAGGATTTACAGTCCTGGATGTTAAAAAATAGGTTGAAGCTGAATCAAGAAAAACAGAATTTTGTTGCTTCATCACCCTCACACGTAAGTTTCTGCAGCATTTTACTCTTAATGGGATGCGTCATGAGATTCCCTCTTCACCTTCCATTCGACTGGGGTAATTTGACCACTCCATGACCATGGCAGAGCACATTTCAAACTTATCCCGCTCCATAAATTGGCAGTTGCGTCTACCCGCGCGAATATCAATCGTATCAGTAAGTTCTGTGCGGACCACGTGCACCTAATATCGTTAGCACTCTAATATTATCGAAACTGGATTATTGCAACTCGATCTTGTATGGGATAGAATAAAAAACATCTAACCGTCCCAAGTTCTGCAAAAGAAATGGGCGCGCTTATTTTGAAGCAAACCAGTCGCACTCATGCCTCGCTCTCTTCAACTCTCCATGTATCAGGCATCAATTAAAGTCATCGTTAGGCATTTCAAAGCTTTTTTTTTTTTTCCCCCATTTTAGTTCTCCGGGATATCTGTCTTTATTTTCATTCACATGTCAACAAGGCTAGATACAGTCTCCGGTCAGATTTGGCTATACATTTGAGGTCCCTCGTTCCAAAAAAAAAGAGGGCGATCGTGCTTTTTTCTGTGGCAGGTCCTCACCTTTGGAATAACTGACAGTAGTAGTGTCCGTACACTTTGTCATCTTGACAGGTTAAAACAATCTCAAATCTCATTTTTCCTTGCATTCCTGCTTTTTTCTCTTTTTCTCAGCGCCTGTGCACATGGTTAAAAGGCGCTAATAAGTCTTATTATTATTATACGCAATGCATTGAGACCACTAAGACAAGTTATTGGTTGGCAGACAGTTTTGAAACAAATAAGATTCAAGATGGGACTAAAATATTGCTTTGGCAAAATAGAAATTGTAGTACAAAGGATGTGGGCTCAAATATGAACCGGGGGTGCTCTTCTTCAAATGGTTGCAAAAATTACATTCCGGTCATAATTTTTTTTTTTTAATTACATAATGCCTCTTTAATCCATTATAATCTTAACCATTTCAGAAAATCCATGACAATTCCCTCTAATTGGGAATGGCCCTTAACTGGTAATGAGGAATGGCCAGTTTTGGTAAATGGAGTAAAGCCTTTTAATAAGTAGTAAATTGAGGAATGGGTCCACTTTAACTTTTTAAATAAAATTGCATTGCCCTTCACCAAGGAAATGATTGCAATGGCCATTTGGCAAATGAGGAATAGCCCTTTAATGGGTACACTGAGAAATGGCATGTGCAATGGCCCTTAATGGTAAATGGCGGGAATTAATTGCGAAATTGAGTAATGGAACAAAAATTTGGGCGCCCCCCTTTCAAAAGGTAAATAATGGAAGGAATGGCCTTTAATAGAACAAGGAGTCACCCAGCTTTCGCAACCACCAAGAAATCTCTAAAACCATAACTCATCAATGAACTATCCATATCTCACAACAAAGAACCTAAAAAACAACTCATCATTGGTGAACTCCATACAATAAACTCACCAAAACAAAAAAAACCCTAAAACCACAACTATCAATGCCAATAAACTCACAAAAAAAAAAAGCTAAACATTCTTGAACAGGTTTTGATGAACTCCATCCATAACTCACACAAATGACTTTAACAACATAAGTACATAACTCATCAATGAAACTCCATCATACCTCACTAACAAATAACTCTACTAAAAACTCATGATGAACTCCATAACTCACCAAAAATAACTCCATTCCTAACTCATCAAAATAATTCTAAGAACAAACTCATCAGTGACTCCATTCTACCTCACTAACAATAACGTCAAAACTCCTTGACGGGCCTCCATTATAACTCGCCAAAAACAATTCAAAAAACTCTAAAACATATCATCAATGAACTCCATAACTCACCAAACAGCAAAACCACCCGTAAACCCACTCATCAATGAACTCCATAACTTTTTGAAAATTGCATAATGCCCCTTTTAATTCAATTGAGGGTGTTTTTTTCCTCAATGTTGCAAAAGTACATTCCCATAAAATAAATTCAAACATTTTTTTCCAAAAAATATTACTTCACCAAAAAAGAACGCTAAAACAACTTCATTGATGAACTTCATCCATATTCACCCCAATCACCAAAAACTCCTAAACAAACTCATTGAAACTCCATTAATTAACCTGCATATTGTCCCTATTATTTGTAAGCTTAACCCCTTGAGGGCGCTCTTCCTCAAATGATGCCAATATCCATTGCCTTTAAAAAATCCATATTTTTTTCTGTTTTTTTTTTTTTAAGTTGAGTTTTTTGACATATGGGGCTGATTTTTGGAATGAAGTTCTGGAATTACCTTAAATGCCCTTTTAATTCAATTTCGAAGCCCCTTCCTCCAATGATGGAAATACATCACAGACTACCCCGTGGGTAAATACTTTCCGAACCGCTGCACACACACATGTACACGTATGCACATACAAATTGGTTTGTTGCGCTTGCTTGGCCTGTGTCTTGAAACTCGCCCCCAAAAAAGGTGGTGCTGATACGTTTTGTCAAATTCGACTTGAATGAATTTATGATTCTCTGCCAACATTGCCAGGTATGTGCCAATGACTTTTGGTCTCACTTTAAAGGTAAATAAATGCCGCTCTCAGCCCTGTAATGGGGAAAACTCAGGCATTTTTAATGATGACATCCGTACTAAAAGAATTCATGATGGGCAGGGTGGAGGAGGCGGGGGAAGCGGTACACACAACTCTATGGAATTACATTTGTTCAGGTGTATTATCTGCATTTCATTCTTCTGCACACACTATGGATTTACGTTCTATTCAGCATCTAATGATGTAATATGAATAGGACCACATGACGACATTAAAGTAATTGACAACATTTTAATTACAGTTTAAGTAACGAGTTCCACATAATTTGCAGTGCATGATCCATAATGCCAACAATACTGCGTCAGTGATCTTGCCTATATGTTAAACTAGTAACAAAGGCAGTTATTCCCAAGACTGTACAGTGCATGCTTCTATTTTTGTGATTTTGTTTTTATTTTGTTATTTTGAATTAAACTTGTTCAGAGAGGAGCCCCCTTTACTCTGACAATGAGACTACCTAGACACATCTTGTTCACTGCATGTAACTGACATTGTATGAACCATCCATTCAGGACAAGTATTGGTCCAGTTATACACTTACTATGTGTTGTTTTTGTTTTTTCAAAAGATATATATACAAATATTACCGCATTCAGTAATTATATTTCTTAAACAGCTGTGAGGAAATATAAAAGCAATTTTATGGCTAATGCCCGGGTTCAATTCACATTAAACCAGGTAGTACGGGCTGCGTATTGACGTTATTTTTTGTTTGAAGCACTTGTGTCATACTGCGTTTTTGCTACGTTCACGCACACTGCCAAAAGTTGCATTCTCGTTGCGATGATTGTTGCCGTTCAGCCGGGTTGTCGATTGTTGTGTACTGGGTAGTGACAGTTCATTTCTTGTTGTATTTAACTTGAGCCATAAATATCACAAAATGGGCGAAAAGATGACCTTAAATGTTGAAGCTGTTTAAGGAATTAAAAGGTATGATTTTGGGAACCGGTACTTCTTTACGACGAATTGAAAACAGCGACACCATTATTCTGCGTGGAAGAACTCGGCCTCTGGCCTCATCTTGCACTTAAACTAATGGTATCGCCTTGGTGCAATTGGTTCATAAAGAGGGTACCGGTTCCCAAAATCATACGTTTGCTCTCATTCATTACCTGCGAGGCATGATAAGGAGATAATGAACTTCAATACTGTCTCCAGGTGGTAAAAAATTTTGTTTTGCTATTTTTCGCTCAATTTCAATACACAAAGTATTAAATATTTGCTTTCATGTATCTCATTTGTGAAACGCAAACCCCAATATTATACATTATCTAGAAGGAAATTTGATGGGGAATCAAATCTCTGAACGAAAAATAAGCGTTGGTGGAACGGGGGGGTGAGATATGGCTCTTAAAAGAAACATATTTTTGTGTTCCTTGAAAGGAAAACAACTGGTTTCAACCATAAGTGCTTTACTTCCACCCTACCCAATGTAGTGCCCTATTTGAATTCCTCATGAAATTTCCTTTTTTTAGGTGATGCTATGCTAACTTGAAGCACGATAGATGCGATTTCTTAGAAATCACACAATGTAAACGCTATGTGTGGCGAGTTCAAGACACATGCCCTTTGAGGCCAATTGTAATATGTTTACTTAACATGTTCAATAATGTTAATTACTATTTTGACATTTGTTTACAACACACATACTTGTAGACACACACACCTACAAACATTGACAGCAGAGACGGGCACAGACGGCATACAGACATAGACACACATACCCAGACACACACACACATGCCCGCACGCGATGAACACACACGCACACACACACACACGCACAACACAAAACACACGCAAACAAACAACAACAGGAAAGGTTAGTGGATCAAGGAAATTCCAGACAGATATTTTATATAGAGAAAGAACATGTTTGACTGGGGTAGAGGATATTTTACTATCTGACTGACCAGGATAATTAATTGAGCAGTCACTTAGTGTCAAATTTAATTGGGTGCATGCACTGGGCTTTCTGAAAAAACACAAATTTACCATTGTGAGGAATCTAAACCATTTTTCAAAATTACTCATGTGCAGAATGATACATTATATCCATTGTAAAACTATGTACTAGACATATTGCAAAATGGTCATCTGACAGAAAAGGTGTTGAGCCTGGACAGTACCAACAGACATGGTGTCCTTGCAAGGTTAGTGACCCTAATTAGTGTAAACAAACACAATTGCAAGCACACTGATTGACACAAGTAAGGTATAACATCGCATCAGGCTACATAGCAGCTACATGTTGTAGACAAGGATTCAGGCTTACTGTGATGACTTTGGCTCTTCCCAACTGCTTTCATGGCCTTTACCAATGCACACATCAAAAAGGGCTTAGACACGTCACAACCAAATCAACC